>JANFCV010000252.1:60000-340000 GCA_024500475.1 Phthorimaea operculella | reverse complement strand
TGCCTCGGATTCCCTGAAGGGCAGGGGGGAGCATCAGACACCATAAGAGCAGGACGTACCACTGAACGCTCTAGAGGATTGGTGGTAGCGTTGGACGCCCTGGAGACCAGAAGGTAGCGTCGGACCCCCAGAAAATCCAACGCCCGTCATCTTACATCCTCCAGAGTGTCCGACGCTACCCACGCCCTCCAGGGCGTCTGACGCTACCTCCCACCCTCCAGAACGTCCAATGATACCTCCTGTCTGTCGAGGAGTATGCCCGAACTACACGGGCACTTTAAGCCGTCGGTCCCGATTGCTCTTTATGATCACTTAGACGGCGGTCGTTACACAACCTTGTCAAAGGCCTGCTTCTTGCAGTAGGCGGTTTAAAAACTCTAACACCAGGGCTCATCGGGGCGTTGGGCGACTTGGTGTACCACTCGAAAAAGAAGAAGTTCCCCCGAAATGCAAAAAAAGCCATAATACTAAACAAATCTAGGATTTCGGCCAAAATCCTAGTTTTTTGGCCAAAATCCTAGGTTTTTGGCCAAAAACCTGGATCAGCTTAGAACGATGGCCGAAAGAAGTCTACGATTTTGCCATATGCCGGCTTTTGGCCAAAAACCTAGGTTTTTGGCCAAAAACCTTATTCTGCCATCGTACTGCGACATATCTATGTCTGTCTGTATATCTATGTCTGTCTATCTATGTCTGTCTATCTTTGTCTGTCTATCTATGTCTGTCTATCTATGTCTGTCTATCTTTGTCTGTCTATCTATGTCTGTCTGTCTACCTATGTCTGTCTGTCTGTCTATCTACGTCTGTTTAAGGCTGTCAATGTCTATCTATATCTATGTACATTGTGTATTGTTGACAGCTATATTCCCTCACCTGGGTTGTTATACTGGCTGTACCCGCTCGCGTCCAACTTGGTCGAATACAATGGTGTATGGAGGTTGTTGTCCAAAGCCAGTGTGAGTCTGAGTGACTTGTAGTGGTCGATGTTAGCCGCGTGCACCCGCACTGTAGCGTCGGTCACTTGCAAGGGTTGGATGCCTTGTAGACGTCTATGTCTGTCTGTGTGTCTGTCTGTCTGTCTATATATGTCTGTCTGTGTGTCTGTCTGTCTGTCTATCTATCTATGTCTGTCTGTGTGTCTGTCTGTCTGTCTATCTATGTCTGTCTGTCTATCTATGTCTGTCTGTGTGTCTGTCTGTCTATCTATCTATGTCTGTCTGTGTGTCTGTCTGTCTGTCTATCTATCTATGTCTGTCTGTCTATCGTTGTCTGTTTAAGGCTGTCAATGTTAATCTATATCTATGTATATAGTGTATTGTTGGTGGACAGCTATATTCCCTCACCTGGGTTGTTATACTGGCTGTACCCGCTCGCGTCCAACTTGGTCGAATACAATGGTGTATGGAGGTTGTTGTCCAAAGCCAGTGTGAGTCTGAGTGACTTGTAGTGGTCGATGTTAGCCGCGTGCACCCGCACTGTAGCGTCGGTCACTTGCAAGGGTTGGATGCCGAGTAGACGTCTATGTCTGTCTGTCTATATCTGTCTGTCTATCTATGTATGTCTGTCTGTCTATGTCTGTCTGTCTATGTCTGTCTGTCTATATCTGTATGTCTGTCTGTCTATATCTGTCTGTCTATCTATGTATGTCTGTCTGTCTATGTCTGTCTATCTATGTCTGTCTGTCTGTCTGTCTGTCTGTCTGTCTGTCTATCTATGTCTATGTCTATGTCTATATCTGTCTGTCTGTCTGTCTGTCTGTCTGTCTGTCTATCTGCCTGTCTGTCTGTCTGTCTATCTGTCTGTCTGTCTATCCGTCTGTCTGTCTATATATGTCTGTCTATCTTTGTCTGTATGTCTATGTATATAGTGTATTGTTGGTGGACAGCTATATTCCCTCACCTGGGTTGTTATACTGGCTGTACCCGCTCGCGTCCAACTTGGTCGAATACAATGGTGTATGGAGGTTGTTGTCCAAAGCCAGTGTGAGTCTGAGCGACTTGTAGTGGTCGATGTTAGCCGCGTGCACCCGCACTGTAGCGTCGGTCACTTGCAAGGGTTGGATGCCGAGTAGACGTCTATATATGTCTGTCTATCTAAGTCTGTCTGTCTATGTCTGTCTGTCTGTCTGTCTATCTATGTCTGTCTGTCTATCTATATCTATGTATATAGTGTATTGTTGGTGGACAGCTATATTCCCTCACCTGGGTTGTTATACTGGCTGTACCCGCTCGCGTCCAACTTGGTCGAATACAATGGTGTATGGAGGTTGTTGTCCAAAGCCAGTGTGAGTCTGAGTGACTTGTAGTGGTCGATGTTAGCCGCGTGCACCCGCACACTAGCGTCGGTCACTTGCAAGGGTTGGATGCCGAGTAGACGTCTATGTCTGTCTGTACGTCTATGTCTGTCTGTATATCTATGTCTGTCTGTATATCTATGTCTGTCTATCTATGTCTGTCTATCTTTGTCTGTCTATCTATGTCTGTCTATCTATGTCTGTCTATCTTTGTCTGTCTATCTATGTCTGTCTGTCTACCTATGTCTGTCTGTCTGTCTATCTACGTCTGTTTAAGGCTGTCAATGTCTATCTATATCTATGTATATAGTGTATTGTTGGTGGACAGCTATATTCCCTCACCTGGGTTGTTATACTGGCTGTACCCGCTCGCGTCCAACTTGGTCGAATACAATGGTGTATGGAGGTTGTTGTCCAAAGCCAGTGTGAGTCTGAGTGACTTGTAGTGGTCGATGTTAGCCGCGTGCACCCGCACGGTAGCGTCGGTCACTTGCAAGGGTTGGATGCCTAGTAGACGTCTATGTCTGTCTGTCTATCTATCTATGTATGGCTATATATGTTTATTTATGTCTGTGTCTGTTTATGGGTGTCTATGTCTGTATATGTCTATCTGTCTTTATATGTCTGTCTGTCTGTTTATATCTTGCTGTGTATTTATGTCTTTCTATGTCTGTTTTTGTCTGTTTGTGTCTGTCTATGTTTGTCTTTGTCTATGTCTATTGTGTTTTTTGCTAGACGACTATATTTTCTCACCTGGGTGGTACTCTCAAACTTTTGTCAGACGTGGTGTAAATGGCCGTTTTAACGCTCTGCCTACCCCACAAAGGGTAAGCGTCATATGTATGTATTTCATACCTGGGTTGTTATACTGGCTGTACCCGCTCGCGTCCAACTTGGTCGAATACAATGGTGTATGGAGGTTGTTGTCCAAAGCCAGTGTGAGTCTGAGTGACTTGTAGTGGTCGATGTTAGCCGCGTGCACCCGCACACTAGCGTCGGTCACTTGCAAGGGTTGGATGCCGAGTAGAAGTCTATGTCTGTCTGTCTATCTATCTATGTAAGGCTATCTGTGTCTGTCTAAGTCTGTTCATGTCTGTAAATGACTGTTTATAGTTGTCTATGTCTGTCTGTCTGTCTATGTCTGTCTGTCTATCTGTCTGTCTATCTATGTCTGTCTATATCTATGTATATTGTGTATTGTTGGTGGACAGGTATATTCCCTCACCCGGGTTGTTATACTGGCTGTACCCGCTCGCGTCCAACTTGGTCGAATACAATGGTGTATGGAGGTTGTTGTCCAAAGCCAGTGTGAGTCTGAGCGACTTGTAGTGGTCGATGTTAGCCGCGTGCACCCGCACTGTCGCGTCGGTCACTTGCAAGGGTTGGATGCCTAGTAGACGTCTATGTCTGTCCATCTGCCTATGTCTGCTTATGTCTATCTATGTCTGTCTATTTATCTATGTCTGTCTATCTATCATGTATGTCTATCTATTTATGTTTGTCTATCTGTCTATGTCTGCTTATGTCTATTTCTGTTTATGGTTGTCTCTGTTTGTTTATGTCCCTCCATGTCTGTTTATGGCTGTCTATGTTTGTCTATCTGTGTCTATTTATTTCTGTTTCTGAATGTATGTCGGTTTACTTCCGTCTTTGTCTGATTTTGTCTGTCTATGTCTGTTTTTGTCTGTCTGTGTCTATTTATTTGTGTCTATGTCTGTTTGTATGTGTCTGTTTTTGTCTATGTCTATTGTGTATTTTGCTAGACGACTATATTTTCTCACCTGGGTGGGACTCTCAAACTTTTGTCAGACGTGGTGTAAATGGCCGTTTTAACGCTCGGCCTACCCCACAAGGGATGGGCGTCATATATGTATGTATTTCATACCTGGGTTGTTATACTGGCTGTACCCGCTCGCGTCCAACTTGGTCGAATACAATGGTGTATGGAGGTTGTTGTCCAAAGCCAGTGTGAGTCTGAGTGACTTGTAGTGGTCGATGTTAGCCGCGTGCACCCGCACACTAGCGTCGGTCACTTGCAAGGGTTGGATGCCTAGTAGAAGTCTATGTCTGTCTGTCTATCTATCTATGTAAGGCTATCTGTGTCTGTCTAAGTCTGTTCATGTCTGTAAATGACTGTTTATAGTTGTCTATGTCTGTCTATGGCTGTTTTTGTCTGTCTTTATCTGTTTTTGTCTGTCTTTGTCTTTTTGTCTGTCTATGTCTGTGTTTGTCTATCTATGTTTGTCTATCTATGTTTGTCTTTGTCTATGTCTATTGTGTATTGTGTATTTTGCTAGACGACTATATTTTCTTACCTGGGTGGGATACTCAAACTTTTGTCAGACGTGGTGTAAATGGCCGTTTTAACGCTCTGCCTACCCGACAAGGGATTGGCATCAGAAATCAGAAATCAGAAATTTATCATATACGTATGTATGTTTTTCATACCTGGGTTGTTATACTGGCTGTACCCGCTCGCGTCCAACTTGGTCGAATACAATGGTGTATGGAGGTTGTTGTCCAAAGCCAGTGTGAGTCTGAGCGACTTGTAGTGGTCGATGTTGGCCGCGTGCACCCGCACTGTCGCGTCGGTCACTTGCAAGGGTTGGATGCCGAGTAGACGTCTATGTCTGTCTATCTGTCTGTCTATCTGTCTGTCTGTCTATCTATGTCTGTCTATCTATGTTTGTCTATCTATGTCTGTCTATCTATGTCTGTCTATTTTGACTGTCTATATACGTCTGTCTGTCTGTCTATCTAAGTCTGTCTGTCTATCTAAGTCTGTCTTTCTATCTCTGTCTGTCTGTCTATATCTATCTATTTGTCTATCTATGTCTGTCTATCTATGTCTGTCTATTCTGACTGTCTATATACGTCTGTCTGTCTATGTCTGTCTGTCTATCTAAGTCTGTCTGTCTATCTAAGTCTGTCTTTCTATCTCTGTCTGTCTGTCTATATCTATCAATCTGTCTATCTATGTCTGTCTATCTATGTCTGTCTATTCTGACTGTCTATATACGTCTGTCTGTCTATGTCTGTCTGTCTATCTAAGTCTGTCTGTCTATCTAAGTCTGTCTTTCTATCTCTGTCTGTCTGTCTATATCTATCTATTTGTCTATCTATGTCTGTTTATTCTGACTGTCTATGTACGTCTGTCTGTCTATGTCTGTCTGTCTATCTATCTATGTCTATCTATATGTATGTCTTTCTATCTATCTCTGTCTATCTGTCTATCTTTGTCTGTATGTCATGTATATAGTGTATTGTTGGTGGACAGCTATATTCCCTCACCTGGGTTGTTATACTGGCTGTACCCGCTCGCGTCCAACTTGGTCGAATACAATGGTGTATGGAGGTTGTTGTCCAAAGCCAGTGTGAGTCTGAGTGACTTGTAGTGGTCGATGTTAGCCGCGTGCACCCGCACACTAGCGTCGGTCACTTGCAAGGGTTGGATGCCGAGTAGACGTCTATGTCTGTCTGTCTATCTGTGTCTGTCTGTCTATCTATGTCTGTCTGTCTATCTATGTATGTCTATCTATCTGTCTATCTGTCTGTCTATCTATGTCTGTCTGTCTGTCTGTCTACCTATGTATGTCTGTCTATCTGTCTATCTGTCTGTCTATCTGTCTGTCTATCTGTCTGTCTATGTCTGTCTGTCTATCTATGTCTGTCTGTCTATCTATGTCTGTCTGTTTATCTATGTCTGTCTGTGTATCTATATCTATGTATATAGTGTATTGTTGGTGGACAGCTATATTCCCTCACCTGGGTTGTTATACTGGCTGTACCCGCTCGCGTCCAACTTGGTCGAATACAATGGTGTATGGAGGTTGTTGTCCAAAGCCAGTGTGAGTCTGAGTGACTTGTAGTGGTCGATGTTAGCCGCGTGCACCCGCACTGTAGCGTCGGTCACTTGCAAGGGTTGATGCCTGGTAGACGACTATGTCTGTCTGTCTGTCTATCTGTCTGTCTGTCTGTCTGTCTGTCTGTCTGTCTGTCTGTCTGTCTGTCTATCTGTCTGTCTGTCTGTCTGTCTGTCTGTCTGTCTGTCTGTCTGTCTGTCTGTCTGTCTGTCTGTCTGTCTGTCTGTCTGTCTGTCTGTCTGTCTGTCTGTCTGTCTGTCTGTCTGTCTGTCTGTCTATGTCTGTCTGTCTATCTATGTCTGTTTAAGGCTGTCAATGTTTATCTATATCTATGTATATTGTGTATTGTTGGTGGACATCTATATTCCCTCACCTGGGTTGTTATACTGGCTGTACCCGCTCGCGTCCAACTTGGTCGAATACAATGGTGTATGGAGGTTGTTGTCCAAAGCCAGTGTGAGTCTGAGTGACTTGTAGTGGTCGATGTTGGCCGCGTGCACCCGCACTGTCGCGTCGGTCACTTGCAAGGGTTAGATGCCTAGTAGACGTCTATGTCTGTCTGTCTGTCTGTCTATCTGTCTGTCTATCTATGTCTGTCAGTCTTTCTATCTATGTCTGTCTGTCTGTCTGTTTGTCTGTCTATGTCTGTCTGTCTGTCTGTCTATGTCTGTCTGTCTGTCTGTCTGTTTGTCTGTCTATGTCTGTCTGTCTATCTGTCTGTCTATCTATCTGTCTATCTTTTTGTGTATCTGTCTGTCTATCTGTCTGTCTATCTGTCTGTCTATCTGTCTGTCTATCTGTCTGTCTATCTGTCTGTCTATCTGTCTGTCTATCTGTCTGTCTATCTGTCTGTCTATCTGTCTGTCTATCTGTCGGTCTATCTGTCTGTCTATCTTTCTGTCTATCTTTTTGTCTATCTGTCTGTCTATCTGTCTGTCTATCTGTCTGTCTATCTGTCTGTCTATCTGTCTGTCTATCTGTCTGTCTATCTGTCTGTCTATCTGTCTGTCTATCTGTCTGTCTATCTGTCTGTCTATCTTTGTCTGTATGTCTATTTTATCTGTGTATCTATGTCTATGTATATAGTGTATTGTTGGTGGACAGCTATATTCCCTCACCTGGGTTGTTATACTGGCTGTACCCGCTCGCGTCCAACTTGGTCGAATACAATGGTGTATGGAGATTATTATCCAACGCAAGAGTAAGTCTGAGTGACTTGTAGTGGTCGATGTTAGCCGCGTGCACCCGCACTGTAGCGTCGGTCACTTGCAAGGGTTGGATACCGAGTAGACGTCTATATGTATATGTCTGTCTGTCTGTCTATCTATGTCTGTCTGTCTATCTATGTCTGTCTATCTATCTCTGTCTGTCTATGTATGTATGTCTGTCTATCTATGTCTGTCTATCTATGTCTGTCTGTCTATCTATGTCTGTCTATCTCTCTCTGTCTGTCTATGTATGTATGTCTGTCTATCTATGTCTGTCTATCTATGTCTGTCTGTCTATGTCTGTCTGTCTATCTATCTATCTATCTATCTATGTATGTCTGTCTATCTACGTCTGTCTGTCTATCTACGTCTGTTTAAGGCTGTCAATGTTTATCTATGTCTATGTATATAGTGTATTGTTGGTGGACAGATATATTCCCTCACCTGGGTTGTTATACTGGCTGTACCCGCTCGCGTCCAACTTGGTCGAATACAATGGTGTATGGAGGTTGTTGTCCAAAGCCAGTGTGAGTCTGAGTGACTTGTAGTGGTCGATGTTAGCCGCGTGCACCCGCACTGTAGCGTCGGTCACTTGCAAGGGTTGGATGCCTAGTAGACGTCTATATCTGTCTGTCTATCTATCTATGTATGGCTATATATGTTTATTTATGTCTGTGTCTGTTTTACTTATTTAATATTGTTTGACGATCACATTATCCTCTGACATTTTTATCTAGTTTTTTTACTGTATGTAACTATGAATTTGATAATGTGTAATAAATGAATCTGAATCTGAATCTGAATCTGAATCTGAATCTATGGGTGTCTGTGTCTGTATATGTCTATCTGTCTTTATATGTCCGTCTGTCTGTTTATATCTTGCTGTGTATTTATGTCTGTCTATGTCTATTTATATCTGTTTTTGTCTGTTTGTGTCTGTCTATGTTTGTCTTTGTCTATGTCTATTGTGTATTGTGTATTTTGCTAGACGACTATATTTTCTCACCTGGGTGGGACTCTCAAACTTTTGTCAGACGTGGTGTAAATGGCCGTTTTAACGCTCTGCCTACCCCACAAGGGGTAGGCGTCATATATGTATATATGTATTTCATACCTGGGTTGTTATACTGGCTGTACCCGCTCGCATCTAACTTGGTCGAATACAATGGTGTATGGAGGTTGTTGTCCAAAGCCAGTGTGAGTCTGAGTGACTTGTAGTGGTCGATGTTAGCCGCGTGCACCCGCACACTAGCGTCGGTCACTTGCAAGGGTTGGATGCTTAGTAGACGTGTACATCAGTCTGTCTATCTATCTATGTCTGTCTGTTTTTCTGTCTGTTTGCGATGTATATTTATGGCTATATTTCTTTTTGTCTGTGTATTTATGGCTATGTTTGTTTCTGTTTGTGGCTGTCTATGTTTGTCTATGTCTGTCTGTCTATCTATGTCTGTCTGTCTGTCTGTTTATGGCTGTCTATGTCTGTTTTTGTCTGTCTTTGTCTGTTTTTGTCTGTCTATGTTTGTTTATGGCTGTCTATGTCTGTCTGTGTCTGTCTATGTCTATGTCAATTGTGTATTTTGCTAGACGACTATATTTGCTCACCTGGGTGGGACTCTCAAACTTTTGTCAGACGTGGTGTAAATGGCCGTTTTAACGGTCTGCCTATCCCACAATGGATGGGCGTCATATATATATGTATTTCATACCTGGGTTGTTATACTGGCTGTACCCACTCGCGTCCAACTTGGTCGAATACAATGGTGTATGGAGGTTGTTGTCCAAAGCCAGTGTGAGTCTGAGTGACTTGTAGTGGTCGATGTTAGCCGCGTGCACCCGCACTGTGGCGTCGGTCACTTGCAAGGGTTGGATGCCGAGTAGACGTCTATGTCTGTCTGTTTATGTCTGTCTGTCTGTCTGTCTGTCTGTGTCTGTCTGTCTATCTATGTCTGTCTGTCTATCTATGTCTGTCTGTCTGTCTGTCTGTCTGTGTCTGTCTGTCTATCTATGTCTGTCTGTCTATCTATGTCTGTCTGTCTGTCTGTCTATCTATGTCTGTCTGTCTATCTATGTTTGTCTGTCTATCTAAGTCTGTTTGTCTATCTATGTCTGTCTGTCTATCTATGTCTGTCTGTCTATCTATGTCTGTCTGTCTATCTATGTCAGTCTGTCTATCTATGTCTGTCTGTCTATCTATGTCTGTCTGTCTATCTATGTCTGTCTGTCTGTCTGTCTGTCTGTGTCTGTCTGTCTATCTATGTCTGTCTGTCTGTCTGTGTCTGTCTGTCTATCTATGTCTGTCTGTCTATCTATGTCTGTCTGTCTATCTATGTCTGTCGTCTATCTATGTCTGTCTGTCTGTCTGTGTCTGTCTGTCTATCTATGTCTGTCTGTCTATCTATGTCTGTCTGTCTATCTATGTCTGTCTGTCTGTCTGTCTGTCTGTCTGTCTGTCTGTGTCTGTCTGTCTATCTAAGTCTGTTTGTCTATCTATGTCTGTCTGTCTATCTATGTCTGTCTGTCTATCTATGTCTGTCTGTCTATCTATGTCTGTCTGTCTATCTATGTCTGTCTGTCTGTCTGTGTCTGTCTGTCTATCTATGTCTGTCTGTCTATCTATGTCTGTCTGTCTATCTATGTCTGTCGTCTATCTATGTCTGTCTGTCTGTCTGTGTCTGTCTGTCTATCTATGTCTGTCTGTCTATCTATGTCTGTCTGTCTATCTATGTCTGTCTGTCTATCTATGTCTGTCTGTCTGTCTGTCTGTCTGTCTGTCTGTCTGTGTCTGTCTGTCTATCTAAGTCTGTTTGTCTATCTATGTCTGTCTGTCTATCTATGTCTGTCTGTCTATCTATGTCTGTCTGTCTATCTATGTCTGTCTGTCTATCTATGTCTGTCTGTCTATCTATGTCTGTCTGTCTATCTATGTCTGTCTGTCTATCTATGTCTGTCTGTCTATCTATGTCTGTCTGTCTATCTATGTCTGTCTGTCTGTCTGTCTGTCTGTGTATTGTTGGTGGAAAGCTATATTCCCTCACCTGGGTTGTTATACTGGCTGTACCCGCTCGCGTCTAACTTTGTCGAATACAATGGTGTATGGAGGTTGTTGTCCAACGCAAGAGTAAGTCTGAGTGACTTGTAGTGGTCGATGTTAGCCGCGTGCACCCGCACTGTAGCGTCGGTCACTTGCAAGGGTTGGATGCCTAGTAGACGTCTATGTCTGTCTGTCTATCTATGTCTGTCGGTCTATCTAAGTCTCTCTGTCGGTCTGTTTACGTCTGTCTGTCTATGTCTGTCGGTCTATCTAAGTCTGTCTATCTATCTATGTCTGTCTGTCTGTCCATCTATCTCTGTCTGTCTGTCTATCTATGTCTGTTTAAGGGTGTCAATATCTATCTATGTCTATGTATATTGTGTATTGTTGATAGACAGCTATATTCCCTCACCTGGGTTGTTATACTGGCTGTACCCGCTCGCGTCCAACTTGGTCGAATACAATGGTGTATGGAGGTTGTTGTCCAAAGCCAGTGTGAGTCTGAGTGACTTGTAGTGGTCGATGTTAGCCGCGTGCACCCGCACTGTAGCGTCGGTCACTTGCAAGGGTTGGATGCCGAGTAGGCGGACGTTCTCGATGTCTTTGTTTTGTTTCACCTGTAGAGAAATGTTGTTTTTAGAATTTGCCAGTGTCTACATTAGTAATGTATAACTTCAAAAACAAAATAATACGCAGAAAAAAATTACTAACAATGAATGTGGCGTTAGTAAAATTAGACAATCGTATTTTACGCTACGACAAAACGTAGACATTTTGAAAGGGGACATTTTGAGAGAAGCATGTTTGCGAAGGGGACTTGATAAAAACAGCACCTATTTATAAGCACAGGGATGTTTTGGATAGTGGGAGTTTATTCTTCTGAAGGTAAAAAATTCGCCGTCTTTCAAAATTAAAGTGCAGTGGCTTTTTTGTGAGTGCCTGTTTTATCAATGTATAGAACTTTTTTTAGACACACCAATGGGGGCCAAGAAAGGGGCCATCACATGTTGATTTTTAATACAAACACTAACCTCTAGCATCGGTGGTGCTTTCACAAGTTTCAATCCTTGAGTTTCAGGATTGTTCGATTCCTTGAGCTGCAGCGAGTAAATGCATTTCGGTAGCAGACCGCGAATTCTGGAAAAACAGATTTAGTTATCTATCTTATTATCATAACATATTCTTGGTTCCAGGGATCTGTCGACTATGGTCAACCGCATGGTGGCGGTGATACCACCTACAACAGCATTCCAAAAAGAGTTGACGTCAGGCAGGCGGTCATAAAACATAGCCAAATTCTTTTGGAACATGATTTTGTTTTCAAACAAAACGTGTTTCGCCGACCCCAAGTAATTGGGATAAGAGCAAGAGATGATGATGATTCTTAGTTCCAGGGGAGAATTCATTAACAACCAATAACATAATTAACTGAAGTTTTTGTTATTCAATATTCATTCAAGTCAAAATCTGATGTTATAATAACAATAAATTATCTACAAAGGGTGAAACCAATGATGGTATCTTCGATAAATGAAGAGCACTCTTCAAAATCCATAGGCATCGATAAAACCTTTAAAAGATATTAGTATTTATTACTGAATCGTTACCTGAAAGAGCCGTTAGCTTCAGTGGTAGCTTCTTCCATAGCGCAATGTGACGGGCTGTTAGGTTGCGGCACCGCTACGACAATTATACCGGACCAACCAACACCTCCTAAGGATACTAGTTGGCCTAAACATGACCAAGCTACTCGTACGCCCCTGTGAAAAAATATTGCATAGGTAAGTGAGAAAACAAGTTGTATTAAAAAACAAATTACCCGACTGCGGTAATTTAAAACATGTAATCCGCCATCTTGAACTTATGATTTTTAAATAGTCAGTGTCACTCATGCTGCTGAGACGAATCTACCAACACCTCACACTAAAGATCCGCCCAGCCGTTTGGGCTGTAACCCATGAAAATGAACTTCTGGGTATATAAACACATACATACTCTCGAAAAACATAACCCACCTGAGGCAGTCGGGCAATAATGATCTAAATTTGATTCTGTACTAATTAGTTTCAAATTTTGCTCATTCAAGTCAGTATCGTATACTGAAAACTTTACAGGTACGATCAGTCAGACAGATAATTATAAATAATGTCTTACCGCATGACGACGTGATGCGTTTGTCCTTCCAGTACGTTCTGTATGTGATGCGGCGGAGAAAACTTGTACTCCTGAAAATAGTTAAAATAATATTAGTATAAGACTTCCATATTTTATGTAAGCACGTTCTATTTATAAAGTTTAAAGGTTTAAGGCGTTGAATGTTTACAATGACGAATCTAATTCTGACTATCAGAGACAAGTTCGTGTTAAAAGTTTGTCAGTTTATACAAAACTGAATATAAATTTTGACTTTCGTATGATCTAAACTAAAACATACGTCTATGCCGTGTGGTGCCGGCGCGCAGCTACTATTAATGTACCAGTTGATAACTATGCACCTAAAAGTACGGTCGTTCGAACTGGCCTTATTTAAAAGCAGACCAACCCATACTAGAAGACATGTCATCAAAGCAAATTAGGCCTTACGTCATAGCATTAGATTGATTTTGACAGCTTTCAAATATTACTTATTCGCACGGGCGTACAGTACCTTCATGTTAGGTTTGACGTAGTATTGTGCGGGCGATAAGGCGGGGAATCTGAGCCGGCCGTCCGCGCCCAGTTGAGCGTTGCGTCTGTAGGAACCACCGCTCACTGATACTAGAGCACCCTGGAATCAAAGAAAAGGTATGTCATGTCATTATACATGATAGAAACATGTTGCGCCGACTCAAACTAATTTAGGACAAGGGCAAATTGTGCTTCCCAACTGCTCTCGTGCAAACTTTTAATAAATGTTATCTTTCTAAATATCAGAATAGAGAACGGATCAATTCTTGTCTATTATTTGTACACAGAGTCTATTACTATCCGGTGCAATTGGGTGCAATATTCATAAGTTAATCCAAGAGACGTTGGTAGTTGGGAATGATTTGAGGTGTATTTGGGGAAACATTTTTTTACTTACCACGAGTGGGGTACCGTCGGCATCATCCACCAACTCGACCGTGATCTCAGCCAGCTTGTGAGCCACAATGTCTCCATTCTCGGCCCTATCTCCGAACACATACGACTCCTTCTCGGCTGTGATCTTGTAGTGCTTGGACGCGTCGAGCGGTTTCTATAGCTTGCTTATAAGTACTCTAAGGAACAGACTAATTATAACTTACCACGAGCGGGGTACCGTCAGCATCATCCACTAGTTCCACAGTAATCTCAGCCAGCTTGTGCGCCACAATGTCCCCGTTCTCAGCCCTGTCTCCGAACACATACGACTCCTTCTCGGCTGTGATCTTGTAGTGCTTGGACGCTTCGAGCGATTAGAACAGACTAATGATAACTTACTACGAGTGGGGTACTATCAGCATCATCCACCAGTTCCACAGTGATCTCAGCCAACTTGTGCGCCACAATGTCCCCATTCTCGGCCCTATCTCCGAACACATACGACTCCTTCTCGGCTGTGATCTTGTAGTGCTTGGACGCGTCCAGCGATTAGAACAGACTAAGAACTTACCACGAGTGGAGTACCGTCCGCATCGTCCACTAGTTCCACAGTGATTTCAGCCAGTTTATGAGCTACAATGTCCCCATTCTCGGCCCTGTCTCCGAACACATACGACTCCTTCTCGGCTGTGATCTTGTAGTGCTTGGACGCGTCCAGCGGACCGAAGCTGTACGTGCCAGACTTGGTGGTAGTCTGGGTTAGCGTCATGTCGTCTGGAAGAAAATATTACTTTCTAAATATGTTTGGGGAACATAGTTGTAAGAGTATGTGTGGCGCGCTGATGTGTGAGTAGAGTAGCCCCCTTCGGGGGCAAGAGTATATGTGGCGCGCTGATGTGTGAGTAGAGTAGCCCCCTTCGGGGGCAAGAGTATATGTGGCGCGCTGATGTGTGAGAGAGCCTTCGGGGCAAGAGTATATGTGGCGCGCTGATGTGAGTAGAGTAGCCTTCGGGGCAAGAGTATATGTGGCGCGCTGATGTGTGAGTAGAGTAGCCCTCGGGGCAGAGTATATGTGCGCGCTGATGTGAGTAGAGTAGCCTTCGGGGGCAAGAGTATATGTGGCGCGCTGATGTGAGTGAGAGCCTTCGGGGCAAGAGTATATGTGGCGCGCTGATGTGTGAGTAGCCCCTCCGGGGCAAGAGTATATGTGGCGCGCTGATGTGTGAGTAGAGTAGCCCCCTTCGGGGGCAAGAGTATATGTGGCGCGCTGATGTGTGAGTAGAGTAGCCCCCTTCGGGGGCAAGAGTATATGTGGCGCGCTGATGTGTGAGTAGAGTAGCCCCCTTCGGGGGCAAGAGTATATGTGGCGCGCTGATGTGTGAGTAGAGTAGCCCCCTTCGGGGGCAAGAGTATATGTGGCGCGCTGATGTGTGAGTAGAGTAGCCCCCTTCGGGGGCAAGAGTATGTGTGGCGCGCTGATACGTGAATAGCTAATTTTGACCTATTTAAGCTGTAAAATTATGTATGTTTTTAAGTAAAATCTGTACAAATACATGTCGGGCTTGTATTATGACAGTTCTTTAATATACACATGAAAATGATACAACAGTTTGATATACACGTGTATCTTCAATTAATTATTTTCACTTTTTTAGAACTAATAGCTACAGAAACCAAAAACAAACAGAATGGTAAAGCTTTCTCTTCCAGTCATATCTTGAACATCATTTAAAATTTGGACTTACCTGAGGAAAGTGTAATAACGACGTCTTCAACAGGCGGCACCAATTTCCCTGCCAAAGTCAATCCTCTCACAGCCCTCAATAGCAACCCTTCTGGCTGGTGCTCCGAGCGACCGACCACTTGCTGCGGATCACCGGGTTGGAACAGCAGGGAGGATGAATGCGCGGATACTACGGCGATATCTCCCTGGAAAAACATTCATTGTTATCTTCAATACAAGCAAAATCCCGTATAAGCTGTTCTATGGCACTCGTATTTCAACTTTTTATTCTCAATTAGGATATGATAACTGCTGATTCCATAATTCGGAATAAAGGGTTCCAACGATGAAGAAGTTACTCACATCTTGCATAAACAGCGTGTGCTGGAACGAGTACCCGCCCTGCGGTTCGGTAAGCGGCACGAGCGGCCCCACCTGCTTGTTGCGGCCCTGTAAAGTAAGTATCCCACCCAAAACATAAATGTGAAAGGCTGCCAAGTTCGATAATATTGGAATGCTTCGCCTATAAAAGAAGTGAGATCTAAATAAGTACCAAGTTCCATACACAGACCTCAGTTAAAAATAGTTACAGGAATGCACACTTGATTTTTCGCAGTTTGGAAATAAGAATCTACTTTCCACGGCCGGTGTGTCGCTTTTTTTGCTCGAACTTGGCGGACACACTGCCGTGTGTCTAGATTAAAAATTAATTTTTCATTAATAAAATCCAAATCCATCATCATCCAGCCTCACTGCCTCGCGCGGCAAACGACCAAAACATTACATGGCTTACTCGAGGTAACGCAGCTCGCGCTCGGGCGAACGCGCGCGAACCAAACCAAAATGAACGTGCCTCAGAAGTTAGCCTATTCATTTAATAGGCGTCCAAATTGGGCCGAACTTGGCTCGCCTGCGCACGAGCGTATACCGCGCGAGGCAGCGAGGAAGGGAGCAGCCTCAGGCAGTGTAAACGCGCCTATAGATGGTTTTCATTTATGAATATAACAGCAAAACTTACACTAATTTATGCGTAGCATTGAAATCAATCGCTACCAGACAATATTTGGGACCAACCTGGTTGTCAGAGGATATCTTCAGCACCAAATCCTTCACCGGTTCAGGAGACATAACCTTGATGACTACGGCGTGCGCTGTGGCCGTGAATTGAACGGTCTGGAAATGAGAATTACTTTAGTTGAGTATAAGTAACACTTTTTGGGGTAAAAATACCGGGTTAAAGTTAGACGAGTGTTTGGTAAATATCTTCATACAGAAAAATACTACATACGCATCATCTTTTTTCTGGTAAAGTCCACTGTGTTTTGGAGTTTAGTTTGGTAATACAGGTATTTAAATTGGCTTGCAAAGGGCAAAAGTTTTTCTTTTATTTACCTAACATAATATGACAAGAAACAATTATATGCTTGGAATTTTCGATTGTTTTCACTGTACTGCCGAGTTTAATTATAATTACAGTGTGTTTTCGACTGCTTTTTCACACTTCTTATCAGAAAAATCGAGAAACCTAGCAAGTTTACATTTTGTACGGATCACAATATCTGAGACACATGTTTATCGGCAGCAGCTTGTCAGCGGTGGCCACGCACTGCGCACTCCAACCCGACGGGACGTTGAACACTCCTTTAGACTACTTGCTGGTATATTCTTCTTTTTATTTTCGTGTGGGACACCGAGTCATTCAACGAACCGATGAACCCTGATGTCAGAGTTTTTCAACCGCCTACTGCAAGTAGCAGGCCTCTGACATGGTTGTGTAACGACTGCCATCATAGACAGCAACCGGGACCGACGGCTTAACGTGCCCATCCGAAGCACGAAACCATCTTACTTGCGGACAATCAGGTGGTTCAGCCTGCAATGTCCTAACCAGACTGGGAACAAATTCACGAAGTGATAAATACAGGAATTGAACCCAGAACCTTTGCGTGGCAGGCAGGCATACTAACCACTGCGCCACATCGGCTGTCACATCGGCTGGTGTATTCCACCTGGGGAGTAAAGCTCCTTACCGGTGTTTGATCGCTAGAGGTGTCGGCAGCAGCTTGAGTCGGCTGGAAGCGATGCGGCCCGCGCGGGGTAAGCGTGTACTTGTCGGCCGTGGCCACGCACTGCGCACTCCAACCCATAGGGACGTTGAACACTCATTAAGACGAGTACACTTCTTCTTCTTTTCGTGTGGGACACCAAGTCGTTCAACGACCCGATGAACCCTGGTGTCAGAGTTTTTCAACCGCCTACTGCAAGTAGCAGGCCTCTGACGTGGTTGTGTAACGACCGCCATCATAGACAACAACCGGGACCGACGGCTTAACGTGCCCATCCGAAGCACGGAACCATCTTACTTGCGGACAATCAGGTGGTTCAGCCTGCAATATCCTAACCAGACTGGGAACAAATTCACGAAGTGATAAATACAGGAATTGAACCCAGAACCTTTGCGTGGCAGGCAGGCATACTAACCACTGCGCCACATCGGCTGTCACATCGGCTGGTGTATTCCACCTGGGGAGTAAAGCTCCTTACCGGTGTTTGATCGCTAGAGGTGTCGGCAGCAGCTTGAGTCGGCTGGAAGCGATGCGGCCCGCGCGGGGTAAGCGTGTACTTATATCAGCAATGGCCACGCGCGGGACTAGTGACAGATCGTACTAAAAGCAGCCCGGCTTTCATGCTAGCAGGAAGATTTGGATCCAGTTAAACCGATTCAAGACCAACCACGGAAGACTACAAATGGGGTCTAAGGAGTGACCAAATTGCGACTGTCAAGCACCTGACCAGACCCTGTCCCATGTTGTGAACGAGTGTCCATTATGCTGCTTTCCCGGTGGTATGGCTGAGCTACATAAATTCACCCCAAGTGCTGGAAGCTGGCTTAAAAACCTAGATTTAGACATTTTATCCAAGCAGGATTGACATACGCTATGATGATTAATAACTTACCGGTGTTTGTTCGCTAGAGGTGTCGGCAGCAGCTTGAGTCGGCTGGAAGCGATGCGGCCCGCGCGGGGTAAGCGTGTACTTGTCAGCTGTGGCCACGCACTGCGCACTCCAACCCATAGGGACGTTGAACACTCCTTATAGTAGGATTTTATCAAGATAGACTAAATTGACATTTGGTGGGTTGCCACGTTATTGTATTTAAAAATATAAAATACATAGTGTTGTACCGAATCAAGTTGTGTGATGCCGGCTTAGAGTAGCATCACCCCAATTCTACCCGTGGGTGTCGTAAAAAGCGACTAAGGGATATTCATCCAGGGAATGGGCAGCAGCGTTCCCTGTAAATGTAACATCTTGGCACTGCGCTCGCCAATCCGCCTGCCAAGCGTGGTATGGCAATACCCCCCGATAGCGGGAGGCCCATGTCCAGCAGTGGTCTGTTGTGGCTGTTATGGTTATGGTATGGATAAAAATCCTAATATAGACAACTTGCTGGTATATTCCACCTGGGGAGTAAAGCTCCTTACCGGTGTTTGTTCGCTAGAGGTGTCGGCAGCAGCTTGAGTCGGCTGGAAGCGATGCGGCCCGCGCGGGGTAAGCGTGTACTTGTCAGCCGTGGCCACGCACTGCGCACTCCAACCCATAGGGACGTTGAACACTCCCTTGCAGTAGGATTTTTATCAAGATAGACTAAATTGACATTTGGTGGGTTGCCACGTTATTGTATTTAAAAATATAAAATACATAGTGTTGTACCGAATCAAGTTGTGTGATGCCGGCTTAGAGTAGCATCACCCCAATTCTACCCGTGGGTGTCGTAAAAAGCGACTAAGGGATATTCATCCAGGGAATGGGCAGCAGCGTTCCCTGTAAATGTAACATCTTGGCACTGCGCTCGCCAATCCGCCTGCCAAGCGTGGTATGGCAATACCCCCCGATAGCGGGAGGCCCATGTCCAGCAGTGGACTGTTGTGGCTGTTATGGTTATGGTATGGATAAAAATCCTACTATAGATGACTTGCTGGTATATTCCACCTGGGGAGTAAAGCTCCTTACCGGTGTTTGTTCGCTAGAGGTGTCGGCAGCAGCTTGAGTCGGCTGGAAGCGATGCGGCCCGCGCGAGGTAAGCGTGTACTTGTCGGCCGTGGCCACGCACTGCGCACTCCAACCCATAGGGACGATGAACACTCCTTTTGAAGACTTGCTAGTATGATGGTATAATAAGATACTCCGCCTGGTATTCCATTTCGAGACTCGTGAACCACGTGACTAACACAAGCCTACGTCATCATGCTTGTGGGTTACCAAAATTACCCATTCTTATGATGTTTTTTGTGAAATTATTTATGATACTGTTAACTAATAAATACAATTTAAGTGTTGTTGTAAAGATCAAGTTAATACACACGTAAATCTAAATTATAAAATTATTAAGAAATATTTTAGCTCATTTTTCTGAGATTGAATTTACCCCATAACTTATTTTATTGAAATAAAGTGGCAATACTAGTGACGTAGGCTTGAGTTTCTCTAGGAATGTAAGACCATGTTTTTTTAGACTATGGTGTATTCCACCTGGGGAGTAAAGCTCCTTACCGGTGTTTGATCGCTAGAGGTGTCGGCAGCAGCTTGAGTCGGCTGGAAGCGATGCGGCCCGCGCGGGGTAAGCGTGTACTTGTCAGCCGTGGCCACGCACTGCGCACTCCAACCCATAGGGACGTTGAACACTCCCTTGCAGTAGGATTTTTATCCAGACAGACTAAATTGACATTTGGTGGGTTGCCACGTTATTGTATTTAAAAATATAAAAAACATAGTGTTGTACCCAATTGATCAAGTTGTGTGATGCTGGCTTAGAATAGCATCACCCCAATCCTACCCGTGGGTGTCGTAAAAAGCGACTAAGGGATATTCATCCAGGGAATAGGCAGCAGCGTCCTCTGTAAATGTAACATCTTGGCACTGCGCTCGCCAATCCGCCTGCCAAGCGTGGTGAGTATGGCAATACCCCCGATAGGGGGAGGCCCATGTCCAGCAGTGGTCTGTTGTGGCTGTTATGGTTATGGTATGGATAAAAATCCTAATATAGACAACTTGCTGGTATATTCCACCTGGGGAGTAAAGCTCCTTACCGGTGTTTGTTCGCTAGAGGTGTCGGCAGCAGCTTGAGTCGGCTGGAAGCGATGCGGCCCGCGCGGGGTAAGCGTGTACTTGTCAGCTGTGGCCACGCACTGCGCACTCCAACCCATAGGGACGTTGAACACTCCCTTATAGTAGGATTTTTATCAAGATAGACTAAATTGACATTTGGTGGGTTGCCACGTTATTGTATTTAAAAATATAAAATACATAGTGTTGTACCGAATCAAGTTGTGTGATGCCGGCTTAGAGTAGCATCACCCCAATTCTACCCGTGGGTGTCGTAAAAGCGACTAGGGATATTCATCCAGGAATGGGCAGCAGCGTTCCCTGTAAATGTAACATCTTGGCACTGCGCTCGCCAATCCGCCTGCCAAGCGTGGTATGGCAATACCCCCCGATAGCGGGAGGCCCATGTCCAGCAGTGGTCTGTTGTGGCTGTTATGGTTATGGTATGGATAAAAATCCTAATATAGACAACTTGCTGGTATATTCCACCTGGGGAGTAAAGCTCCTTACCGGTGTTTGTTCGCTAGAGGTGTCGGCAGCAGCTTGAGTCGGCTGGAAGCGATGCGGCCCGCGCGGGGTAAGCGTGTACTTGTCAGCCGTGGCCACGCACTGCGCACTCCAACCCGACGGGACGATGAACACTCCTTTTGAAGACTTGCTAGTATGATGGTATAATAAGATACTCCGCCTGGTATTCCATTTCGAGACTCGTGAACCACGTGACTAACACAAGCCTACGTCATCATGCTTGTGGGTTACCAAAATTACCCATTCTTATGATGTTTTTTGTAAATTATTTATGATACTGTTAACTAATAAATACAATTTAAGTGTTGTTGTAAAGATCAAGTTAATACACACGTAAATCTAAATTATAAAATTATTAAGAAATATTTTAGCTCATTTTTCTGAGATTGAATTTATATCGTATTTTATTGAAATAAAGTGGCAATACTAGTGACGTAGGCTTGTGTTTCTCTAGGAATGTAAGACCATGTTTTATTAGACTGTGGCTAGTATATTCCACCTGGGGAGTAAAGCTCCTTACCGGTGTTTGTTCGCTAGAGGTGTCGGCAGCAGCTTGAGTCGGCTGGAAGCGATGCGGCCCGCGCGGGGTAAGCGTGTACTTGTCAGCCGTGGCCACGCACTGCGCACTCCAACCCATAGGACGTTGAACACTCCTTAGACGACTTGCTGGTGTATTCCATGGTATAATAAGATACTCCGCCTGGTATTCCACTCCGAGACTCATGAACCACGTGACTAACACAAGCCTACGTCATCATGCTTGTGGGTTACCAGAATTACCCACTACTCCTATGATGTTTTTTTGTAAATCATTTATGATACTGTTAACTAATAAATACAATTTAAGTGTTGTTGCAAAGTTTAAGTTAATACACACGTAAATCTAAATTATAAAGAAATATTTTAGCTCATTTTTTTGAGATTGGATTTACCCCATAACTTATTTTATTGAAATAAAGTGGCAATACTAGTGACGTAGGCTTGAGTTTCTCTAGGAATGTAAGACCATGTTTTTTTAGACTATGGTGTATTCCACCTGGGGAGTAAAGCTCCTTACCGGTGTTTGATCGCTAGAGGTGTCGGCAGCAGCTTGAGTCGGCTGGAAGCGATGCGGCCCGCGCGGGGTAAGCGTGTACTTGTCAGCCGTGGCCACGCACTGCGCACTCCAACCCATAGGACGTTGAACACTCCTTATAGTAGGATTTTATCAAGATAGACTAAATTGACATTTGGTGGGTTGCCACGTTATTGTATTTAAAAATATAAAATACATAGTGTTGTACTGAATCAAGTTGTGTGATGCCGGCTTAGAGTAGCATCACCCCAATTCTACCCGTGGGTGTCGTAAAAGCGACTAAGGGATATTCATCCAGGAATGGGCAGCAGCGTTCCTGTAAATGTAACATCTTGGCACTGCGCTCGCCAATCCGCCTGCCAAGCGTGGTATGGCAATACCCCCCGATAGCGGGAGGCCCATGTCCAGCAGTGGACTGTTGTGGCTGTTATGGTTATGGTATGGATAAAAATCCTACTATAGATGACTTGCTGGTATATTCCACCTGGGGAGTAAAGCTCCTTACCGGTGTTTGTTCGCTAGAGGTGTCGGCAGCAGCTTGAGTCGGCTGGAAGCGATGCGGCCCGCGCGGGGTAAGCGTGTACTTGTCAGCCGTGGCCACGCACTGCGCACTCCAACCCATAGGGACGTTGAACACTCCCTTAGACGACTTGCTGGTGTATTCCATGGTATAATAAGATACTCCGCCTGGTATTCCACTCCGAGACTCATGAACCACGTGACTAACACAAGCCTACGTCATCATGCTTGTGGGTTACCAGAATTACCCACTACTCCTATGATGTTTTTTTGTAAATCATTTATGATACTGTTAACTAATAAATACAATTTAAGTGTTGTTGCAAAGTTTAAGTTAATACACACGTAAATCTAAATTATAAAGAAATATTTTAGCTCATTTTTTTGAGATTGGATTTACCCCATAACTTATTTTATTGAAATAAAGTGGCAATACTAGTGACGTAGGCTTGAGTTTCTCTAGGAATGTAAGACCATGTTTTTTTAGACTATGGTGTATTCCACCTGGGGAGTAAAGCTCCTTACCGGTGTTTGATCGCTAGAGGTGTCGGCAGCAGCTTGAGTCGGCTGGAAGCGATGCGGCCCGCGCGGGGTAAGCGTGTACTTGTCGGCCGTGGCCACGCACTGCGCACTCCAACCCATAGGGACGTTGAACACTCATTAAGACGAGTACACTTCTTCTTCTTTTCGTGTGGGACACCAAGTCGTTCAACGACCCGATGAACCCTGGTGTCAGAGTTTTTCAACCGCCTACTGCAAGTAGCAGGCCTCTGACGTGGTTGTGTAACGACCGCCATCATAGACAACAACCGGGACCGACGGCTTAACGTGCCCATCCGAAGCACGGAACCATCTTACTTGCGGACAATCAGGTGGTTCAGCCTGCAATATCCTAACCAGACTGGGAACAAATTCACGAAGTGATAAATACAGGAATTGAACCCAGAACCTTTGCGTGGCAGGCAGGCATACTAACCACTGCGCCACATCGGCTGTCACATCGGCTGGTGTATTCCACCTGGGGAGTAAAGCTCCTTACCGGTGTTTGATCGCTAGAGGTGTCGGCAGCAGCTTGAGTCGGCTGGAAGCGATGCGGCCCGCGCGGGGTAAGCGTGTACTTATATCAGCAATGGCCACGCGCGGGACTAGTGACAGATCGTACTAAAAAGCAGCCCGGCTTTCATGCTAGCAGGAAGATTTGGATCCAGTTAAACCGATTCAAGACCAACCACGGGAAGACTACAAATGGGGTCTAAGGGAGTGACCAAATTGCGACTGTCAAGCACCTGACCAGACCCTGTCCCATGTTGTGAACGAGTGTCCATTATGCTGCTTTCCCGGTGGTATGGCTGAGCTACATAAATTCACCCCAAGTGCTGGAAGCTGGCTTAAAAACCTAGATTTAGACATTTTATCCAAGCAGGGATTGACATACGCTATGATGATTAATAACTTACCGGTGTTTGTTCGCTAGAGGTGTCGGCAGCAGCTTGAGTCGGCTGGAAGCGATGCGGCCCGCGCGGGGTAAGCGTGTACTTGTCAGCTGTGGCCACGCACTGCGCACTCCAACCCATAGGGACGTTGAACACTCCCTTATAGTAGGATTTTTATCAAGATAGACTAAATTGACATTTGGTGGGTTGCCACGTTATTGTATTTAAAAATATAAAATACATAGTGTTGTACCGAATCAAGTTGTGTGATGCCGGCTTAGAGTAGCATCACCCCAATTCTACCCGTGGGTGTCGTAAAAAGCGACTAAGGGATATTCATCCAGGGAATGGGCAGCAGCGTTCCCTGTAAATGTAACATCTTGGCACTGCGCTCGCCAATCCGCCTGCCAAGCGTGGTGAGTATGGCAATACCCCCGATAGGGGGAGGCCCATGTCCAGCAGTGGTCTGTTGTGGCTGTTATGGTTATGGTATGGATAAAAATCCTACTATAGATGACTTGCTGGTATATTCCACCTGGGGAGTAAAGCTCCTTACCGGTGTTTGATCGCTAGAGGTGTCGGCAGCAGCTTGAGTCGGCTGGAAGCGATGCGGCCCGCGCGGGGTAAGCGTGTACTTATATCAGCAATGGCCACGCGCGGGACTAGTGACAGATCGTACTAAAAAGCAGCCCGGCTTTCATGCTAGCAGGAAGATTTGGATCCAGTTAAACCGATTCAAGACCAACCACGGAAGACTACAAATGGGGTCTAAGGGAGTGACCAAATTGCGACTGTCAAGCACCTGACCAGACCCTGTCCCATGTTGTGAACGAGTGTCCATTATGCTGCTTTCCCGGTGGTATGGCTGAGCTACATAAATTCACCCCAAGTGCTGGAAGCTGGCTTAAAAACCTAGATTTAGACATTTTATCCAAGCAGGGATTGACATACGCTATGATGATTAATAACTTACCGGTGTTTGTTCGCTAGAGGTGTCGGCAGCAGCTTGAGTCGGCTGGAAGCGATGCGGCCCGCGCGGGGTAAGCGTGTACTTGTCAGCTGTGGCCACGCACTGCGCACTCCAACCCATAGGGACGTTGAACTCCTTATAGTAGGATTTTTATCAAGATAGACTAAATTGACATTTGGTGGGTTGCCACGTTATTGTATTTAAAAATATAAAATACATAGTGTTGTACCGAATCAAGTTGTGTGATGCCGGCTTAGAGTAGCATCACCCCAATTCTACCCGTGGGTGTCGTAAAAGCGACTAAGGGATATTCATCCAGGAATGGGCAGCAGCGTTCCTGTAAATGTAACATCTTGGCACTGCGCTCGCCAATCCGCCTGCCAAGCGTGGTGAGTATGGCAATACCCCCGATAGGGGGAGGCCCATGTCCAGCAGTGGTCTGTTGTGGCTGTTATGGTTATGGTATGGATAAAAATCCTACTATAGATGACTTGCTGGTATATTCCACCTGGGGAGTAAAGCTCCTTACCGGTGTTTGATCGCTAGAGGTGTCGGCAGCAGCTTGAGTCGGCTGGAAGCGATGCGGCCCGCGCGGGGTAAGCGTGTACTTATATCAGCAATGGCCACGCGCGGGACTAGTGACAGATCGTACTAAAAAGCAGCCCGGCTTTCATGCTAGCAGGAAGATTTGGATCCAGTTAAACCGATTCAAGACCAACCACGGGAAGACTACAAATGGGGTCTAAGGGAGTGACCAAATTGCGACTGTCAAGCACCTGACCAGACCCTGTCCCATGTTGTGAACGAGTGTCCATTATGCTGCTTTCCCGGTGGTATGGCTGAGCTACATAAATTCACCCCAAGTGCTGGAAGCTGGCTTAAAAACCTAGATTTAGACATTTTATCCAAGCAGGGATTGACATACGCTATGATGATTAATAACTTACCGGTGTTTGTTCGCTAGAGGTGTCGGCAGCAGCTTGAGTCGGCTGGAAGCGATGCGGCCCGCGCGGGGTAAGCGTGTACTTGTCAGCTGTGGCCACGCACTGCGCACTCCAACCCATAGGGACGTTGAACACTCCCTTATAGTAGGATTTTTATCAAGATAGACTAAATTGACATTTGGTGGGTTGCCACGTTATTGTATTTAAAAATATAAAATACATAGTGTTGTACCGAATCAAGTTGTGTGATGCCGGCTTAGAGTAGCATCACCCCAATTCTACCCGTGGGTGTCGTAAAAAGCGACTAAGGGATATTCATCCAGGGAATGGGCAGCAGCGTTCCCTGTAAATGTAACATCTTGGCACTGCGCTCGCCAATCCGCCTGCCAAGCGTGGTATGGCAATACCCCCCGATAGCGGGAGGCCCATGTCCAGCAGTGGTCTGTTGTGGCTGTTATGGTTATGGTATGGATAAAAATCCTAATATAGACAACTTGCTGGTATATTCCACCTGGGGAGTAAAGCTCCTTACCGGTGTTTGTTCGCTAGAGGTGTCGGCAGCAGCTTGAGTCGGCTGGAAGCGATGCGGCCCGCGCGGGGTAAGCGTGTACTTGTCAGCCGTGGCCACGCACTGCGCACTCCAACCCGACGGGACGATGAACACTCCTTTTGAAGACTTGCTAGTATGATGGTATAATAAGATACTCCGCCTGGTATTCCATTTCGAGACTCGTGAACCACGTGACTAACACAAGCCTACGTCATCATGCTTGTGGGTTACCAAAATTACCCATTCTTATGATGTTTTTTGTAAATTATTTATGATACTGTTAACTAATAAATACAATTTAAGTGTTGTTGTAAAGATCAAGTTAATACACACGTAAATCTAAATTATAAAATTATTAAGAAATATTTTAGCTCATTTTTCTGAGATTGAATTTACCCCATATCGTATTTTATTGAAATAAAGTGGCAATACTAGTGACGTAGGCTTGTGTTTCTCTAGGAATGTAAGACCATGTTTTATTAGACTGTGGCTAGTATATTCCACCTGGGGAGTAAAGCTCCTTACCGGTGTTTGATCGCTAGAGGTGTCGGCAGCAGCTTGAGTCGGCTGGAAGCGATGCGGCCCGCGCGGGGTAAGCGTGTACTTGTCAGCCGTGGCCACGCACTGCGCACTCCAACCCATAGGGACGTTGAACACTCCCTTAGACGACTTGCTGGTGTATTCCATGGTATAATAAGATACTCCGCCTGGTATTCCACTCCGAGACTCATGAACCACGTGACTAACACAAGCCTACGTCATCATGCTTGTGGGTTACCAGAATTACCCACTACTCCTATGATGTTTTTTTGTAAATCATTTATGATACTGTTAACTAATAAATACAATTTAAGTGTTGTTGCAAAGTTTAAGTTAATACACACGTAAATCTAAATTATAAAGAAATATTTTAGCTCATTTTTTTGAGATTGGATTTACCCCATAACTTATTTTATTGAAATAAAGTGGCAATACTAGTGACGTAGGCTTGAGTTTCTCTAGGAATGTAAGACCATGTTTTTTTAGACTATGGTGTATTCCACCTGGGGAGTAAAGCTCCTTACCGGTGTTTGATCGCTAGAGGTGTCGGCAGCAGCTTGAGTCGGCTGGAAGCGATGCGGCCCGCGCGGGGTAAGCGTGTACTTGTCAGCCGTGGCCACGCACTGCGCACTCCAACCCATAGGGACGTTGAACACTCCCTTATAGTAGGATTTTTATCAAGATAGACTAAATTGACATTTGGTGGGTTGCCACGTTATTGTATTTAAAAATATAAAATACATAGTGTTGTACCGAATCAAGTTGTGTGATGCCGGCTTAGAGTAGCATCACCCCAATTCTACCCGTGGGTGTCGTAAAAAGCGACTAAGGGATATTCATCCAGGGAATGGGCAGCAGCGTTCCCTGTAAATGTAACATCTTGGCACTGCGCTCGCCAATCCGCCTGCCAAGCGTGGTATGGCAATACCCCCCGATAGCGGGAGGCCCATGTCCAGCAGTGGACTGTTGTGGCTGTTATGGTTATGGTATGGATAAAAATCCTACTATAGATGACTTGCTGGTATATTCCACCTGGGGAGTAAAGCTCCTTACCGGTGTTTGTTCGCTAGAGGTGTCGGCAGCAGCTTGAGTCGGCTGGAAGCGATGCGGCCCGCGCGGGGTAAGCGTGTACTTGTCAGCCGTGGCCACGCACTGCGCACTCCAACCCATAGGGACGTTGAACACTCCCTTAGACGACTTGCTGGTGTATTCCATGGTATAATAAGATACTCCGCCTGGTATTCCACTCCGAGACTCATGAACCACGTGACTAACACAAGCCTACGTCATCATGCTTGTGGGTTACCAGAATTACCCACTACTCCTATGATGTTTTTTTGTAAATCATTTATGATACTGTTAACTAATAAATACAATTTAAGTGTTGTTGCAAAGTTTAAGTTAATACACACGTAAATCTAAATTATAAAGAAATATTTTAGCTCATTTTTTTGAGATTGGATTTACCCCATAACTTATTTTATTGAAATAAAGTGGCAATACTAGTGACGTAGGCTTGAGTTTCTCTAGGAATGTAAGACCATGTTTTTTTAGACTATGGTGTATTCCACCTGGGGAGTAAAGCTCCTTACCGGTGTTTGATCGCTAGAGGTGTCGGCAGCAGCTTGAGTCGGCTGGAAGCGATGCGGCCCGCGCGGGGTAAGCGTGTACTTGTCGGCCGTGGCCACGCGCGGGACTAGTGACAGATCGTACTAAAAAGCAGCCCGGCTTTCATGCTAGCAGGAAGATTTGGATCCAGTTAAACCGATTCAAGACCAACCACGGGAAGACTACAAATGGGGTCTAAGGGAGTGACCAAATTGCGACTGTCAAGCACCTGACCAGACCCTGTCCCATGTTGTGAACGAGTGTCCATTATGCTGCTTTCCCGGTGGTATGGCTGAGCTACATAAATTCACCCCAAGTGCTGGAAGCTGGCTTAAAAACCTAGATTTAGGTTCGTATTCTTATACGTGACTCAGATCACGTTAGAGTGCAGTTCACGTGAATCTATGTTTACATCCTTTTCATTACTTAAGCAGTCCTCTTATTCCAGAACGCAATATAAGATCCACTCTGCTGAATATAATCTCAAGTTCAAATTTTGCCGCCATATTACTGATTTATTTTTATAATCTGTGCAATAAGTTTGTTTTCATTGCCATTTTTGGCTTGATTGACAAAATATTCCGTTTTACGCAGTCATTTACGACTTAAATTGTTTTTCCGTTCCACTTTTACACTAATTTTATGTGAACCGGAACGTTTTTCTGTGCTCCGTACAGTGATCTGTGCTCCGTACTGTCAAAAGTAGGAAATAAATATCGCGAACCGTATTTGTTAGATTTTTAGTTAGAATTCGCATTATTATCGATAATTATCGTGTTAAAGAGTGTGTATGGTGTATGAAAAGAATTTTACTACACAGGTATGTACTTCATGGATTCACATTCGTTTTCTCTTGGTTTTCTGAAGTCAGTCTCGCAATGATTTTACCATGGTATTACCAGTGGTGCATAGGGCCTTCACAAGATTTTACCATGGGTTTCACTTATCTCATGTTATGTATCACATTTGTGACACTGATATTAGGTATCTTCTCAATACAGCATTGTCGCAACATTGTGGTTCACTTTAGTACCTAGAAACATTTTGGTAGCCCCCTAAGTTCATTCCAACCCTTCTTGTTAGTAATTTTTTGTGTCCTTTCAGGAAAAACACCTGGTCTTACACAATCTCAAGGGAAACAAAAATATTTTAGATAATAAAAATACCGAAAAGGCTACTGAGAACTTGAAAAGCAGTGCTGGAGCGAAAGTTGCCAGTATAGGTTAGCAACGGGTGGCGGAGGCCCATGTCAGGATGCAAACATTAACCCGATGTTGCAGAGATAGCGCCAGCTCTCCTGGTAGAAATACCGGGCATTAGACTGTGATTACCTTGGTAAGTAAATAACTTTTACAATTATTTTAAAATGTTGGAGTATACCCTTCGGGACGCTATGGGAAAAGACTTAGAAAAATTTTGCCCATATTTTTTTTTTTCCAATTTCGTGTTTTTTTTTTTTATCGTGTAGAGGGGCCTAAAACAAATACTTTTTGTCCCAAGCAATTTTGGGCTAGGACCTATCTAGGCCGAGATATAGGCCCTCAAAGTTCTAGATCCATCGAAATTTTTCTGTTTTGTACTGAAAGTTAGGGACTTAGAAAAAATTCGACGAAATTTTTTTTTTCCAATATCGTGTTTTTTTTTTCATTTTTATCGTGTCGAGGGGCCTATAACGAACACTTTTTGTCCTAAACAATTTTGGGCTTGGACCTACCTAGGCCGAGATACAGGCCCTCAATGTTCTAGATCCGTCGAAATTTTTCTAAGTGTTTTTTACATTTGTACTGAGAGTAAGGACTTGCAAAAATTTTGAAGAAAGTATTATTTTCATTTTTATCGTGTAGAGGGTTCATCGAATCGTAAGGGTTCATCGGGTCGTAAGGGTTTATCGGGTTGCAACTTTGACAGTGGCTTTGACAGTGACTTTGACAGTGAATTTCACAGGATTTTGACAGTGACTTTGACAGTGACTTTGATAGTGTCTTTGACAGTGACTTTGACAGTTACTTTGACGGTGACTTCGACAGTGACATTGACAGTGGCTTTGCCAGTATCAAGGTCACTGTCAAAGTCACTATCAAAGCCACTGTCAAAGTCACTATCAAAATCCCTGTGAAATTCACTGTCAAAGTCACTGTCAAAGCCACTGTCAAAGTTGCGACCCGATGAACCCTTACGACCCGATGAAAAATTTCGACGGATCTAGAACATTGAGGGCCTGTATCTCGGGCTAGGTAGGTCCAAGCCCAAAATTGCTTAGGACAAAAAGTGTTTGTTTTAGGCCCCTCTACACGATAAAAATGAAAAAAACACGACATAGGAAAAATAAAATTTTCGTCGAAATTTTTCTAAGTCCCTAACTTTCAGTACAAAACACTTAGAAAAATTTCGATGGATCTAGAACTTTGAGGGCCTATATCTCGGCTAGGTAGGTCCTAGCCCAAAATTGTTTAGGACAAAAGTGTTTGTTTTAGGCCCTCTACACGATAAAAAGGAAAAAAACACGAAATTCTAAAAAAATTTTGGTCTGAATTTGTCTAAGTCCAAACTCGGTTCAAAAAAATATTTTTTTTCCAAATTTTTTTTTTATTTTTTCTTGACGTTTCATAGGGCCCCGAAGGCTATACTCCAACTCCCCCGGTTCCCGCCCCGAAAAGTATACTCTGACCATATACTTACTATGCCCGCTTAGAATGGCAACACCCCATATCTTTCCCGTGGGCGTCATAAGAAGCGACTAAGGGATTTGAGATTCGATTTGTATTGAAAGTTTAGGCGACAGGCTGACAACCTGTTGCTTTGCTGATACACAGTCTCCTGAACATCTCAAACTTTTGTCTGATGTGGTGCAAATAGCCATTTTTACAGCCGTTTACACTCTGCCTACCCCACAAGGGATATAGGCGTGTATGTATCTAGAAAATGATTTTACAAGTGATGAATAATGCATGCATGTGCATACAATGATATGTTTAGTTATTTTATTGCAAACTGAGCAAAAAGAAATGAAAACCGACCAAAAATATACATGTAAACACTCTCTATTTCTTGTTTTCAAATATTCAAATATTAGTAATCTCTATAAAATATTCATAGATATTATGTATTTCACAGGCTACAGGAGATATGTTTTGCTGCATCTGGAGAACTTGAAAATTATTCATGATATGAAGGAAGGCATTCTAGAATGCCCACAGTTGATGGAGGTCCAAATGATGATATAGGTACAGATATGGAAGAAAATGCACCTGCTCGTGGTAGAAATATCAGATGCATTCAACTCCAATTTTATGAGTAAGTAAATAAAATATAATTGATCACATCTTATACAAACAAAGAAACTAATATACTCAATATTATAGTATTTTAAATAGTACAAAAGAGGACCTGTATAAGGCCAAATAAAAGTCAATTGTCATTGCCACCCTCTAGGATCAAAAACTGTTATCATTATGGTTTATATCAATATGGTATATATCAGTATGGGATCATTCATTACCGCTGATCCAAAGAGAAGAACAAGCTGATGTATTTACCTATTAAAAACAAAACCCGACTGCGGTCATTACCCGACTGCCTCAGAAGGAGGGTTATGTTTTTCGAGAGTATGTATGTATGTAAGTATGTATGTATGTGGACAAGAAAATTCTTTTTCATGGGCTACAGCCCAAAGGGATAGTTGGATTTTAACATTATGAGGTGTCGTCAGATTCGTCTCAGCAGCGCGAGTGACACTGGCTATATTAAAAAAAATATAGATTCAAGATGGCAGATTTTTTCAGCAAAATACTACTTTAAAATTGCCGCAGTCGGATTTTTTGTGTTTTAATACATCAGCTTGTTCTGTCGTACTTACTAAGTACATTCTGAGTATTTTCAGTATTTTAACGGCACAATTGAATAAATAAAACAAATTAATGAATTATATGTCTTTGTTACAGAAAATCATACAGGAATAACATCACTATCTGCCTCTGAAGAAAAAGATCCACTACTATTAGTTGATTTCGGACTCGATTTGGAATCAATTGGACCTATTGTCCATCCTTGTGATGAATTGTGCATGTATTATGTTTATTGTCTTCCTTACATGATTTTCCTAAATATAGGTAATAAATATATTAAAGTTGTAATTTATTTTGTAATGTGGTCTATAAATGTTATTTTTCTAAAACAATGCATGAATGAATACATATTTTTAATGTGAAATATTATCTTTTGTTTACTTTGCTTTATTTTCACACAATCTGTGAGGTATCAGAACACAATATACCTCTAATAATAGTATAGATAAAAGGTACCTATCAGCCCCTAACAAGTAAGTAAACCGCTTGTTGCCTTGGGACACCGATTTTTCAAACGACTCGTTGAACCTGGTGTCAGAGATATTCAACTGGCCACAATAATTACCTAACAGGCCTCAATGTCAGGTTGTATAACGAACGACACCGACGGCTTGACGTGCCTTCCAAAGCACAGAACCATATTTCTATTCGGACAAGCTGAAAGACCTCTACTACTGGTAGCCTACTAGGCTAAGCCTAGGCTAGTACCTTTATACCTACCTACTATTTATATTCTGCGTTGGTAGTAAGCCTCTAACATGGCTGTGTAACGACCGCAGCAACTGTGACCAACTACTTAACGTGCCCTCCGACGCGCGGAATCATTTTTCTATTCAAACAAGCCGAAATCCAACAACTATTGGTAGTCTAGTACTAGTAAAATTATGCACTGGTTGTAAGCTTCTAACATGGCCGTGTAACGACCGCAGCACCTGTGACCGACTACTTAGCGTGCCCTCCGAAGTGCGGAATCATTTTTCTATCCAAACAAGCCAAAAAACCGACAACTATTGGTAGCCATGTGGTAGCCTAGTACTAGTAAAATTCTGCACTGGTAGTAACCCTCTAACATGACTGTTTAACGACCGCAGCAACTGTGAAAGACTACTTAACGTGCCCTCCGAAGCGCAGAATCATCTTTCACATTATTCATCCTAACCACAAATGCACATATTGATGTACAACATCCATTTTTCTACATAATCACGTCCGCCGAATTCCAAACAACATGTCCACATAACCTAAAAAGCTTATAATTTCTCTACTCAAGTCATGAATCGACCTGACTTACGTAAACGATGATCGAATCTGTCAAAATCTGTGCTTGTGTTGTGATTGTTACTTAAAAATCGTCCTGGAATAAGACATTACTCTGGAGAGTTTTGATAATTGAATCTCGTTCTATGTGACGTTCTAGAATCAATTCTCAACTTAAAACTATTTTTAAGGCTAGACCAGTGCTTGAGTCACGTATAAGAATACGAACCTTAGACATTTTATCCAAGCAGGGATTGACATACGCTATGATGATTAATAACTTACCGGTGTTTGTTCGCTAGAGGTGTCGGCAGCAGCTTGAGTCGGCTGGAAGCGATGCGGCCCGCGCGGGGTAAGCGTGTACTTGTCGGCCGTGGCCACGCACTGCGCACTCCAACCCATAGGGACGTTGAACACTCATTAAGACGAGTACACTTCTTCTTCTTTTCGTGTGGGACACCAAGTCGTTCAACGACCCGATGAACCCTGGTGTCAGAGTTTTTCAACCGCCTACTGCAAGTAGCAGGCCTCTGACGTGGTTGTGTAACGACCGCCATCATAGACAACAACCGGGACCGACGGCTTAACGTGCCCATCCGAAGCACGGAACCATCTTACTTGCGGACAATCAGGTGGTTCAGCCTGCAATATCCTAACCAGACTGGGAACAAATTCACGAAGTGATAAATACAGGAATTGAACCCAGAACCTTTGCGTGGCAGGCAGGCATACTAACCACTGCGCCACATCGGCTGTCACATCGGCTGGTGTATTCCACCTGGGGAGTAAAGCTCCTTACCGGTGTTTGATCGCTAGAGGTGTCGGCAGCAGCTTGAGTCGGCTGGAAGCGATGCGGCCCGCGCGGGGTAAGCGTGTACTTGTCAGCCGTGGCCACGCGCGGGACTAGTGACAGATCGTACTAAAAAGCAGCCCGGCTTTCATGCTAGCAGGAAGATTTGGATCCAGTTAAACCGATTCAAGACCAACCACGGGAAGACTACAAATGGGGTCTAAGGGAGTGACCAAATTGCGACTGTCAAGCACCTGACCAGACCCTGTCCCATGTTGTGAACGAGTGTCCATTATGCTGCTTTCCCGGTGGTATGGCTGAGCTACATAAATTCACCCCAAGTGCTGGAAGCTGGCTTAAAAACCTAGATTTAGACATTTTATCCAAGCAGGGATTGACATACGCTATGATGATTAATAACTTACCGGTGTTTGTTCGCTAGAGGTGTCGGCAGCAGCTTGAGTCGGCTGGAAGCGATGCGGCCCGCGCGGGGTAAGCGTGTACTTGTCAGCTGTGGCCACGCACTGCGCACTCCAACCCATAGGGACGTTGAACACTCCCTTATAGTAGGATTTTTATCAAGATAGACTAAATTGACATTTGGTGGTTGCCACGTTATTGTATTTAAAAATATAAAATACATAGTGTTGTACCGAATCAAGTTGTGTGATGCCGGCTTAGAGTAGCATCACCCCAATTCTACCCGTGGGTGTCGTAAAAAGCGACTAAGGGATATTCATCCAGGGAATGGGCAGCAGCGTTCCCTGTAAATGTAACATCTTGGCACTGCGCTCGCCAATCCGCCTGCCAAGCGTGGTATGGCAATACCCCCCGATAGCGGGAGGCCCATGTCCAGCAGTGGACTGTTGTGGCTGTTATGGTTATGGTATGGATAAAAATCCTACTATAGATGACTTGCTGGTATATTCCACCTGGGGAGTAAAGCTCCTTACCGGTGTTTGATCGCTAGAGGTGTCGGCAGCAGCTTGAGTCGGCTGGAAGCGATGCGGCCCGCGCGGGGTAAGCGTGTACTTGTCGGCCGTGGCCACGCACTGCGCACTCCAACCCGACGGAACGTTGAACTGTATTCCACCTGGGGAGTAAAGCTCCTTACCGGTGTTTGATCGCTCGAGGTGTCGGCAGCAGCTTGAGTCGGCTGGAAGCGATGCGGCCCGCGCGGGGTAAGCGTGTACTTGTCAGCCGTGGCCACGCACTGCGCACTCCAACCCATAGGGACGTTGAACACTCCTTTTGAGGACTTGCTGCTGTATTCCACCTGGAAAAAAATCATCATCATCTGCCTGCCCTTATCCCTTATTAAAAAAATATGATACATAAAATACAACATGATCAACCGACTTCATTACATTTAACTTTCAGAAAGCAAAGATAATATACAATGCCTTTATCTCCATTATCGGCTCTGTCTCAGAAAAAATCTAGATTCTAAAGAACCTTAGCTACTAGGGTTTTCTACCCGGGTACCCGGGTCCGGGTATACCCGGGTATTTCAGACTTTTGGTACCCGGGTACAAACGACGTGCATACCCGGGTACTCGAGAAAGAGATAGATAGACTAATGTGATACAAACAAAAGAGTAAAAAGATTAAAGGATTAAGTTATATTTTCACTAATATTTTTTTTTTTTACAAATTGACTTCATATATCTAGTTTTCTATACAAATTGACTTTATATATCTAAGGGTCCATAGTATATTATTATGAGAAAATATTTGTATTATTTTCTGTGTGTATTTTTATTTTATAGGTTTGTAACAAATTTCCTCAAAACCTGCGCGTACGATTTCAAGTTTTTTTCACCTTTAGAAAATTGGGTTAATTACTAGTATCCTGGAATTGTATAGAATTGATTTGATACTTTTTAACACGGTGAAATATCTTACTTCCACGTAAAAACTATTAGAAGCGAATGTAAATGAAAGTAATGCAAAGTGAGACTAATTGCAGTATTTATTGTATACCTATAACCGGAACGTTAGGTATTATAATTGACGTTAAATAGAGTTAACTTATAAATCTTTGTTTCTCAATTTCCAACCCATTTTTACCTTAAAAAGGTTATACCCGGGTATTTAAAAATATTGTACCCGATACCCGGGTATCAAAATTGGTCGGGTATTCGAAAACCCTATTAGCTACTAATCTGGAATATTGTTTGTGTTTGTTATTACCACCAGCCTTAATTTTCATGTTCAACATATTCTTACCTGAATATTGTTTGTCGAATGTAACTTGACAACATCATCCAGATCCAGTGTGTTTAAAAGTGGTTACGGTAACTAATTTCGTAGCTACAGCTACATTTTTGCCTTGCTAAGCCAAGGCTCAGAAAAGCTCATCTTATTACACTAGTTTTCTATGAGTGTTAAGTGACACCCACAGTTCCTAAATAAGTGGTATATGATACCTACCTCGATATTATGCGATGAATGCAACTTCACAACGTATCCGGTATGTTCAAATGCAGGTACGGTAGCTAATTCAGTAGCCACGGCTACATTATGCCTCGCTTCGGCCCAGCAAAGTCTGTCTTACAACACTAACAGTTCCACAAGAGTGTTATACGACTCTCACAGTTCTAAATAAGTGTTATATGATACTCAACTAAAACTTACCTCGATATTATGCGACGAATGTAACTTCACAACGTATCCAGTATGTTCAAATGCAGGTACGGTAGCTAATTCAGTAGCCACGGCTACATTATGCCTCGCTTCGGTCCAGCAAAGTCTTTACTACGACACTTATAGATATAAAAGAGTGTTGCAACACACTTACAGTTCTATATTAGTGCTATGTTTCACATACCTCAATGTTATGCGACGAATGTAACTTCACAACGTATCCAGTATGTTCAAATGCAGGTACGGTAGCTAACTCAGTAGCCACGGCTACATTATGCCTCGCTTCGGCCCAGCAAAGTCTTTATTACAACACTTATAGATCTAAATGAGTGTTATATGACTCTCAAAGTTCTAAATGAGCGCTATAGGATATCAACTAAAACCTACCTCGATATTATGCGATGAGTGTAACTTCACAACATATCCAGTATGTTCAAATGCAGGTACGGTAGCCAACTCAGTAGCCACGGCTACATTATGCCTCGCTTCGACCCAACAAAGTCTGTCTTACTACACCAACAGGTCCAAATAAGTGTTATACGACTCTCACAGTTCTAAATCGCTGCTGTATGACATTAATAGTTCTAAATAAGTAGTACACTTGATTGTATATGTGACATACCTCAATATTATGCGATGAATGTAACTTCACAAACGTATCCAGTATGTTCAAATGCAGGTACGGTAGCTAATTCAGTGGCCACAGCTACATTATGCCTGGCTTCGGTCCAGTAAAGTCTTTATGACTACACTTATAGATCTAAATAAGTGTTATATGACACGTATAGCTTTAAATGAGTGGCGCAACACACTGACAGTTCTAAATTAGAGCTATATTTCACATACCTCGATATTGTGTGACGAATGTAACTTGACAACGTAACCAGTATGTTCAAATGCTGGTACGGTAGCTAATTCAGTGGCCACAGCTACATTATGCCTGGCTTCGGCCCAGCAAAGTCTCTCGGAAGGGACTGAGACTTCTACGCTGCCTGGGAGGACGTCTTCGAATGTGTATTCGCCGTCTGGAAGAAAGGTTCGAAACTTAGCGCAATAAATAAGGCATTTCAGAGTTACATACAAATTGACTCGAGATTTACCGTGTGCTGCCGGCTTAGAACAGCATCACCCTATATCTACCCTTAGGTGTCATAAAAACCGACTAATGGATGAATCCAGGGAATGGGCAGCAGCATTCTCTGTAAATACAACACCTTGCACTGTGCTCGCCAATCCGCCTGCCAAGCGTGGTATGGCGTATACCCCCCTTAGGGAGAGGCCCATGTCCAGCAGTGGACTGTTGTGGCTGTTCTATACATATAGATTATAGAGACTTGCCGTAAGAAGGCATCATTGACTCAAAATCTCGACGGTAAACCTCTGCAGTTTTACACTTTTCCAGTCAATATATAGTTTATTCCCACGGGAAAAGATGCAGTAATACTCACTTTTAGCAGTAGTGGTAGTGGGCTGCCCCACGTAGCCTCCATCAGGGGATAACGGTCTCATAGTGACTTGTAGGTTTTCACAGGCTTTTGGCGATTTGCATTGCACTTTCCCAGTCAGTTTGGCTTTGAGTTGTGAGAATACGATTCCGTCGACTGGTGCGTGGGCTACGGAGATCTTTTGGGATAGAGGGAAGAACCTAGAACAAGGTTTTTATGATGTTATTGGTCTAATATAAAATTTAATGTAACGGTAAAAAATTACTAGGGATGAGGAGTAAAACTGGGACTAAAATTGCGCCACTCTCGAATATCCTACCTATTCTATAATTGGTCGAAAATAGACGCGTCCACACTAAGCGAGCAGCCTCGCTGCCTCTCTGCCTCGCGAGGCAAACGACCAAAAAATTACGTGGCTCACTCGAGGCAACGTAAGGTTATGCTCGGGCGAACGCACGCGGGCAGAGCCACAATCAACGCGTCTCGGAAATTTGATATTTATTTACTAGGCGTCCAAATTGGGCCGAACTTGGCTCGCCTGCGCACGAGCGTATGCCGCGCGAGGCAGTGAGGTAGCGACCAGCCTCGGGCAGTGTATGAGTCACAATATTTTATGTCAACAAAAAACTAATACCGAGGTTCATCGGGTCGTTATCGTTACGACTTGGTATCCCACACAAAAGGGAGAGAGAGATGTCAAACTATTTATCTTTTCACTTCGCAAAGTAGTACCATTTGCAATTAGTTTTGAGAGTTCCTCCCTATTCACATTATCTATGGGTGGGAACTTCAAATATAACTTACTGTAAACCTTCCCTTTGTTCGGCTTCAGAGACATCGACCTTAGCAGTGTACACTCCAGATGGCAAGAATGTGCACCATTTACCTGAAAACATAATACATTAATTAATTAACTAAATCTAAAACCATGCTTTTAGCTGGCATGACTATACTGCTTACATAATCAATAACCAAGGTGTAAAAAAAGCGAAAGTGCTTAAATAACTAAGAGTGCAAAATTCGCAACATGCTGTATAGGCCAAAATTTTAAAAATAACAAAGGTGACAAAATGACCAAGATTGCAAGATGACAAAACTGGAAAAATTACTAATGTAAAACAAACTCCGCTGGCTCAGCGACCCGAAATGGATCTTGGCCTCTGAAACGAGCCTTCGGCACCGATCCCTGTCCTGCGCGATCTCCTGCCAGTTGTTGACTTAGAGATCGCACCAGTCAGTGTCCTCCACATCTCTCCAGCGGTACCTGGGTCCTGTGGGACGACCCATGTACGCTGTTTGTACTCCTCGATCCATTTCCACTCTCTTCACGTAACGGAGCCAACGTGAGTTTACGTGAGCCTTAGTCTCCCCATTATGTTGTAAAATTATCAAAATTACATAATGCCAAAAGAGATCGGTCTTGGCGAGATCTTCAACAACAGAAAATGGCGATTACTTGCGCGTGCCTTCCGAATCATTCTTACCATTGTTCTGAGAGCTGACATGAACTGTGACAGTTCCCTTGTCGCCGCGATACTAAGTGTCACACGGAAGGTTCACTCGACCATATTTAAGATTCTTGCGATTGTAATTTGTTGCAAATTCAGGGTTGCTACTGAAAAAATCATTCTTACCGTTGTTTTGAGAGCTGACATGAACTGTGACAGTTCCCTTGTCGCCGCGATACTAAGTGTCACACGGAAGGTTCACTCGACCATATTTAAGATTCTTGCGATTGTAATTTGTTGCAAATTCAGGGTTGCTACTGAAAAAATCATTCTTACCGTTGTTTTGAGAGCTGACATGAACTGTGACAGTTCCCTTGTCGCCGCTGATACTAAGTGTTCTGTCATCTGCAGGCGCGACTGCTCCACACACGCGCCATCTCGCCGCGCGGACGGTGGGGACTCTGGTGGGACCGGTGGGGGTGACGGTTAGAGGGAAGTCGTCGAACTCGCATTGCTCTGAAAATAACAGAATACTCGTCATTATAATATTGTGTGTCACACTAACTTGATGAATGGTCATCATGTACCTGCCCTTATCCCAAATCAGTTAGGCAATGGTTTATGGTCTACCACCACCATTGTGGTAGATCACAGTCGACAGATATTCAGCCGAAGTAAAAAACTATATGTCGCCTTTTACGAAACACCCTGATTGGACTAGGGGTGGTGTATCGCCAGTTGCTACCATACGACACTTATCTTCCTGCGATATTGAATTCTCACATATCGAAAAATATTGAATTTGTGTAAAAGGAAATAATTTGATAAACCACATGAAGGATAGAATCTATGAGAAAAAACCGTAAGGTACAATTCCTTGTGTTGTTGATTCGGATATTTCCTATATCAATTCTAACATACTTACCATGTTGGAAGCTGAGGCTGTAAGTCCCTGGCTGCAACGCGGGTAGCGTGAACTTGCCAGACTTGTCAGTGTTGCCAACAGGCTGGCCATCTTTCAGCACTCGCGCTCCGGCGATGCCTGACCCACTGGGGGAGGCTGTTACCTATATCAACTCCAACACACTTACCATGCTGGAAGCTCAGGCTGTAAGTCCCTGGCTGCAACGCGGGTAGCGTGAACTTGCCAGACTTGTCAGTGTTGCCAACAGGCTGGCCATCTTTCAGCACTCGCGCTCCGGCGATGCCTGACCCACTGGGGGAGGCTGTTACCTATATCAACTCCAACACACTTACCATGCTGGAAGCTCAGGCTGTAAGTCCCTGGTTGCAATGCGGGTAGCGTGAACTTGCCAGACTTGTCAGTGTTGCCAACAGGCTGGCCATCTTTCAGCACCCGCGCTCCAGCAATGCCTGACCCACTGGGTGAGGCGGTTACCGAGCCTACGAGAGTGAATCCTGTTACCTGAAAGATTCAATTTATTTTTGTAGCTATAATAAATTATATAAAAGATACATATTTTCTATGAGTAGTATTTCAACTTGCTTCCAGATCAGAGAAAAGTAAGGAGTTTTCTTTTGCATATATTATTTAATTAATATCAGCATGGGCTACTAGAATTGTTTTGGTACTCGTAAATACTTAGGCTATGCCACTAATTTTACCACCAAATGCGTGTTCACTCTGGGATATTATTATGGACACATTGTAGCAATAGCAAATAGTTAATGCATGACTTCTAAGTGAATGTAGACAGTCAGAATTTTTGCATTGCTATCCAGTTTTGGACTTTTAAATTCCTTTACAACTTTATTAAATAAATATGTAGTGTTGTTAAACATTGCCACCTACCTCAAAAGCATTCTTGATGTACAGACTATCATGAGCGATAGAGAATGGCACTGCTTCAGGCTTGATGTTGTATCTGATGGTAGCCTGCCCAGGCTGCTGAGCTAGGGCCAATAGTTTATATTCTCCAGCAGGCACCAGGCCGAAGGAAAACTCCCCAGGATGGCTCGAGTAGTGAGCCCCCGCCCTTCACGTAAAATGAAGCATATAGACGTCGATTTTCGGAAAACAGCCCCATTGAATCATTACCATTACTTACCTCAAAAGCATTCTTGATGTACAGACTATCATGAGCGATAGAGAACGGAACGGCCTCAGGCTTGATGTTATATCTGATGGTAGCTTGCCCAGGCTGCTGAGCTAGAGCCAATAGTCTATACTCTCCAGCCGGCACCAGACCAAAGGAAAACTCCCCATTGGGTTCTGTGATGGTGTGGCAGATGGGAGCATCTGGAACGCCTTGCAGGAGGGAGGTCTTGCAGCCTTCTACACGGAATTTGGGGTTCTCCTGTGGAAAAAGAAATGTTCTTTTTAAAAACAAGAAACTTAAGATTTAGTAAAGAATTCAATGGTAGTTATTCTGGAATTACCTAAATAGCAAGAAAGTATTACAACTTTTTGGAGGTTACGCATATGCTTTAGAACATTTATTTGTTACTTTTACCTCATACAGTTAGCTTCAACATTTTTTTTTTATTGCTGGACTCTACATTAATCGGTCCCGGGACCGCTAATATCTACACCTGACTATTTGGTGGGGAGCGAGGGCTCACCCGGATGTATTTGGGTGGTTGTTCAAACAACCAGCCCAATCACGCCCTTGGGGCGAGACTGGGCTTACGAGTTGTTCTGGGAAGAACGAATCGGACTATGTTTACCGGGTATATGCCAGTAGTTGCCAAAGAAGGGCTCAAATGAGGGAAGTTAGCTTCAACAATACTAAACCGATCAGTATGAAAAGTTAGTTTTATGGAAGTGTCTGTATGTTTATTGGGAGGCGTTTTTATGATCAGATGTATGAAAAATTTACAGAGTCTTCAAATGCAGAAAGTCGGTATACAGCTGCTTAACCAACTTGTAATGTATTTAGATTACTGATGCCTATCTTACCTCTTTGGAATACAGCAACACATAAACACCTCCGATAGGGCTGCCGAAAGAAGTGATGGAGCCCTTCACATCATAGCCCTTGACTGCAAGCACACCCACAGGAAGAGCAGTGTTGCCTTCCTTCACTTGAACCACTGCTTGGGCTGGGTCTAACTTCCATCTAAAATCATCAATACATAGTATAAAATAAAGTTGCTTTTGTTTGTAATGTGTTTTTCTGCCATGGACAACACTAGCTCCTTCTAAACCATGCAATGGCTTTCAATGTGTTTTCTTATAGATCGAGATTCATGAAGGTTTTATGTATAATACATGCCAGGAAAACATCTTATTCCCAAGGGAAAATGAGTTGCAGCAGGTAAAAATGCTGATGGGCTGAATTTAAAGATATTTTGAGATGCTGCAAATTAATAGTTTTAGTAAAGACACAGCAGAGTTTTAAAATGATGGGTTGAAATGGAGGTAAAACTCTTATCTGACACAGTTTCTGAATTCAGTTTTATCTTATCAACAAGACCTAGTAAAGGTCTTTCTCAATATTTGAAGAATGCTCTTTTTAACATAGACTGTTTAATGTCGCACTGCATTGCAAAGGCCTTTTTTTTCTCATGCCACACATCCCAATCATAGGCACCAGACTGCCAGATATAGAGAATAATTTTACTCAAAAAAAAAAATACAAATAAATTGGAGCACTAAATGTATACACTGACCTTGGATGAGAAGCCTTCAAAGTGTATTTGCCAGGTATAACAGGAGTGAAATGGAAGTCACCACCAACAGAAGTCACTGTGTCTCTTTTCTCCCCCTTATCATCGACCAGCTGAACTGCTATTCCACTGGGCCCTTGCGTCTGGCCTGCTGTGATCACTTTACCAGTGATACCGAAGCCATTGAAGGCGAAATTGATGTCCTGGTTAGTGGAACATGGGTCTGTAGTGCCGTCTACAGTGAGGTCTACTTGGGACGGTTCAAAGCTCCATCCTGCGGGAGGATGGACTTTCAGGACGTATTCTCCCTTCTCGTAGAGCGGTAGGAAGTAGTAGCCATTTGTAGGAGCACATTCTGTACGCTCCTTGAGGCTACCTGCTTTGGTATAGCTGAAAGTAGTTTGATACATTTTTAATCGGATTTCATAAATGAAAGCACCATGAAGAAGTATTGCAATTAGTACTGATGATGTGTTCAAATACAAATCAGCTGATTTAACATGCTAAATAGGCCTTCGAAAGGCAAAAAATTAATTAGATTACGTGTTTGAGGTTAACTTACAGGCCGATCTCAATTTTAGAGAAATCCAAGGAAACATGACTTTTGACGAATCCTCCACATCCTAGGATATCATTTCCGTGGCATTTAGGCACTATAACCGCTAAAATAAATAGAAATAGCGATTTTATAAACAAGTGACCCGCAGTCGCCATTTTGACACTTTTAGTGTTGGGGTAAAAAAACACGTCACGCAATAATCTAATTTACAATCGATCGATTCAAAGTCAAAATAAGGATTGTCAAATTCAGAAGACTGTATCTTGGTATTACCGTAGCGACAGGTTGTCAGCTTGTCACCTAAAATTACTCTTCACATCAACTCTCAAATCCCTTAGTCGCTTCTTACGACACTCACGCGAAAGATATGGGGTAATGCTAATGATGCTAGCTAACCTAACCACGCGCGGTGGATGCCGGATTCAATTTGGAAGCTTAGCAAAGTCAGCCAGCCAGCAGATGTGAGCAAAGAAAATCAGTACCTACCTATCGTAAGTTTTTGCTCAGAGCAAGAAGAGAAGAGGCAGATAAGAGTTATCAAAACTTTTCCTCAAGCTAGCTTAACATTTAAACTATTATTAACAGGTTATCAAATACCAAATTTGGGTGGTGCTGTGCATATTTATTATCAGAATTCAAGTAAATTATAGGGTGTAAAAGTACATCTAGAGAAATATAATTCAAACAGGGGTTGTTCATCAACTTTGTATCCCTCACAAAAGAAAAAGCTTATAAAATATACATTTTACTAAAATAAAAAGTCCACTTCACAATAAAACTACAGATTTATGCTACAGCTGTCTTTGCCTTATTCTGTATTGGAAGGAATAGTTTGAACTCAGCTGGTAATTCATCTTCTGAATAAAGTCTATCAGAGAAGTAAACTCTTCGGATTCTGCAGTTGGCATGTATTTGTACTCGGAGAGTTTCAACATAGTTTGTTCCATATGCCCTGCGCGTGAAGTCGGCCAGGTTGAACTGTATTTGGTTCCAGCCTTCGTCAAGCCTCATTGGCATCGTGCAGATGAATGGTTTCACTCTGGTTGTTGACTGGTAGTTGCTGGCACGAAATCGACGTCTCACATTTTTGTCATCTAGCACCTGAAAAATATGTGTGATTTTAAAAATAAGCACTGCTAAGCGCCTAACTATTTATAAAGCACAGGAGATCAGTGAAGTACAGAGAAAACTGTTTGAAAATCAATTTTGAGGTTAGAAAGTTTGGGTTATGCTAATTTTATACTGAATAATTTGTCAAAACTGATACGCACTTGGACTTCGAAAGTGAAGTATTTTTTCAAGTTCTTGATGATCATAACCAGGAAGGGCAGTTTGATTCCAAGAGTCTTCTTGGGATCCGCCGGGCAGGTTATGTACGTGGTGCTAACATTGGTCCCCACTATTTCTAGCACCAGGCTCTGGATGTCGTTGTCCGTTATCCTCTTTATGTGACCATTCCGAACCTTCTTGTCCCAAATCTGTAAAGGCTTACTGCCGATACTGTAAAGAATTGACAGGAAACCAGACTGAAACGTATTTTTGAACATCGCTACTGTTGTTTTGGGCTTGCCCGTAAGCACAGAGTTCCCTTACATTTAGTAACTAATCAAATAACTAATTCCACTGCAAATGTTTAATCAATAAAGACTTTGTTGCACGGTTGAATTATCTACTTGACAGGCAGTAAACACAAAAATTTTGACCCGGCCATTGGTCCTGCTTTGTTTATCCTTGTAGGTTACTATGGTAACGAAACGTCTAATGATTTATAGATTTATGAAATTACGATTTTTAGGATTCGTAGCTGAATCAAATCATGTAAAATTAAATTAAAATCTAAATTAACTTTAATTTTTATCTACAATTCAAAGAATTTGCTCGTTATTTTAGTACTGCACAGAGAAAAATATAAACAAGAAATGCGTCGATTGGAACGTCTTGCGGCTTTACGTTTTTTTGACATAGATTTTGCAGTTATCATTTATTTAGACAAAATAAGAACATCTACGTTTGTATAGCTTTATCTCGCTCCGGCATGTAAGTTAAGTTTAAAATAATGCCCAAAAAAGTGCAACTTGACAGCTGTGTCTAGGGATTTTTGGTCTGTGCCGTAGTTGTTTCGCGAGATGCATGTGCAATAGTGCATTTATTTGCTTTTATTTTAGTTTCTCTGAGTTTACTGTGATTTTTCTACACGTAACCAACTTGCAACAACGTTATTTTGTGGATTAATATGAACATTTCTTCTTTATCTTCTGTGCAATACTAAAAAAGCGATATGGCTGAGACGACGACGGAAATGTCTTCGAAGAGGTAAGAATTCGAGTTATATTTTTCGCAAATCTATTTTAGGATTGTTTACCTGTTGTGGTTATGTTTCGTGCCATTCCATGGTGCAGGTCCGGCTAGTTCGATATTCTGCCTGATCGTTTTTAATCGGTATTTTTCTCGACGCGGCGGTAGAAAAGATTTTAATAAGAGTCTTGGCGAGCTCGTGAGCGTGCGATTATGAACCAAAATGTATCATTACTATGTGATATATAATTTGATATCAAATATTTAAGAAACCAAATAAAAAACATGAAACACTGTTGTAAAGTGTAAATTGTTTACATTCTATTGACATTTTAATTTGTCAAGAAGACTTCCCATGACAGACAGAATAGAGGAAGTATTTGAATAGGCGCGTCCACACTGACCGCGGCAGCTCGCGTGCTCAACGCCTCGCGCGGCATACGCTCGGGGTCACCCAAGATCATGCTCGGGCGAGCGCGCGCAGGCCGAGCCAAAATCAACGCCGCTCAGGCGGTTGCCTCGCGCATAGACTACGCTCTTAGCGTGTTGGTTTTTTTTTTCGGTTTCGTACAGGCGAAGGTCTTCAGACTGTACTGCCGGGGAACCACAATGCACGACATACTCAATGCACAGCAGGTTAATGCACGGCAGCGTATTGTACAGCAGATCATTGTACGATATGATGGATGGATGGTCTTGAAATACGGGCCCGGACCGATAATGTACAGGGGTGGAAATGGAATCAAAACAAATGACGTCACAGCGGATGTAGTGATGTGACAGTGTTGACTTTGATCGACTTATCGATTAATTATTCGAACATGACATGCAAGGCAACCCACGGAGGGGGCAGTAAAACCACATTTAAGGCTCAACGTTAGCGACACTAAAAAATTTCACTGACTGAATACGCAAGTGATTCAGAAACCACATTATGAATTACCGACAATAACTCACAACAAAGAATTTTTAGAATCAGTAAAACCTTGGAAAAACTGTGTACTTTAGTTATGTAAGCCGAAATTGCTAAAAGTGGCCACTTTAAATAAATGGATACCAATTTTTATACATTTTATTGATCTTTGTGGTTATTTATTGTCGGCAATTCATAAATTGGGCTCCAGATGACCAGCGTGTTCAGCCAGGGATTTTTTTCCTGTTTGGGGGCGCCACTAGTCTGAAGTTTAGCCTTAACGCAAATCCGACACAGTAGGTTAGGTTAGGTTAGAACAGTGCCCCCCTGGAGCAAACGAAGTGAGCGACCAAGCTTACTAAAGAATATATTTAATATAAAAACAATATCGATTAAGTTAGAAATGCATATAATATTATCGATCTAGTCACATCACTATTCTACCACAACACGTGATGTCGCCAACCATCATGTCGTGCAATCCACCCCCGTGCAGTTTCGGTACGGGGTGATGGATGGCGACATTGTTTTGATTCCATCCACCATGTCGTGCTTCATCACGTCGTACATTACTCTGACGGCCAGTATTATGCTGTACAATACAATGTCGTACAGTGCAGGGACTTGTCGTGCGAAACAATGTCGGGCAATGTCGTCCATAGACAACAAAAGAGGAATCTACCATCTTGTTTTGACTGTCAACTAGCTAATCAAATAGCTTGTTTGAGTGCTCGGCTGCCTCGGTGCTCGTTAGTTTATCTAAGCGTCCAAATGGGCCGAAGTTGGCTCGCCTGTTTGCTCGTATGCTACCCGAGCGTATGCCGCGCGAGGCGTTGAGCACGCGAGCTGCCGCGGTCAGTGTGGACGCGCCTAATAAAGAACTCATAAACCGCATTGGTCTATGATATTAGTCATAATTAATTGTTTGTCTGTGTTTTGCAACTTTTCCACTGTACGAACTACCTCCAAACTTCTGTACCGCTAGGCAGCCCAATGCCTGCTGCTGTGATTGCTATGATGTTGCTTCTCCCTCATATCACTTTCATTTGCATAGCAGGTAAGTAACCGGCGCAGATAAAGAATATATCCGGAATCCATATAATACAATAGACAGTGAAACAATAATGTTGCCAATTTGGGAATTTGGGTTCTTTATCTGCACCAGTTATACATATATTCCTTGTGCAGCTACCCTTGAATAGCACCTCAAGTTACATTTAAGAGATTATAACAATATATATAAGTCATTCACAAGGTTGATTAATTAAAAATGATTCCTTTGATTGTGTAGGTTGAGAGGTCTACTGGTCGTTAAGTTATAAAGTTACATGCCGTGTGGTTAGCCTGGCCAGCCCCGAGGCAGTGCCTTTATTTTTATTTTTTTATCCCGCCCGAGCCGTGTTTATAGTAGGAATAATAAATAAATTGTTATAAAAAAGAGAAAATTGTGCTTTGCAAATTTCTCTTTTTTACAATGTCTAATCCATTTCTGCGTAATGTAATGACTATCAATAAGTGATATTTTAATGTCCTATTTTGAATAAACATTTTCACTTTCACTTTCACTTTCACAGAGGCTGAAATGAAAGGTAAGCACCTTTCATACCTCACCTCATGTCAATTAAATATACCTCTAGATTCATATTTATCCCAGGCCTTTGGACTCATGATCTTGAAATACCATTTTCATGCCAGGTCTATCTGCAACTGCCAGCCTGGGATAATTTGATTGATTTCCTATTTAAATTTTGATTGTACAGTGAGAACAATAAATCCAACAGTCATACCAAGTTATACATAACTTTACCATCCTAATCTAATAATAGTAACACCAGGATTCTCTGGCACCAGAGTTTATCAGGTATCAGCTTGTTCATCCTTCAATTGATGTCCCATGCTGATCCTCACCTACGGTGCCGAAACATGGACGCTCACTAAACATAATATTATGCACAAGATTAAAGTAGCACAAAGAGCAATAGAGCGCTCCATGCTAGGCATCTCCCTCGTTGATCGCGTACCAAACATCGAAATTTGACGTAAGACGAAAGTCGAAGATGTAGGTAAGCGAATCACAAGATTACGATGGAGATGGGCAGGACACTTGGCCAGGAGACTGGACGGACGGTGGACCAAAACAGTCACAGAGTGGTGGCCAAGGGGAGCAAAAAGACCAGTGGGTAGACCATCAGCCCGGTGGTTCGATGACATCATCAAATCGACCGGATCTCAATGGATAAGAGTAGCACAGGACAGTGAGGAGTGGCGAAATAGAGAAGAGGCCTATACCTGCAGTGGGTGGATGTGGGCTGATGATGATGATGATGACAACAAGAAGAACATATTCACAATGTACTCGAAACAGACTCCAAGTAGGAATATTGGCCCTGTTTTATCTGCGAACACCGACAAACTCACATCCTGTGATATATTAATATGCACATACAGTAGATATATCTTGCTGCTTTATTGTCCTTGCTATATGATACTGTAATGTTAATTTGTAACTTGAGTTAAGAATTAGTCTATATTGGTATGATTGTAAGAGAAAGACATGTTGCACAGACCCCAAATAAATTGGGATAAGGGCAGGAAGATGAAGATGTTTATAAGATTCCTTTACAAATCAGATAAATACTAACTCACACATTTTTCCAAAGATTGCACAATTCTTAACTATAAACCTATAAATACAAGAAGAGAAATAAACATATTTAGCATACCAATATTATCTATAGACTTCTGAGAATTTTACATACGATAAGTCGATAAAATTGGCGTGTATCTTTATCCCCTATAAATTTTTCATGAACCTTTTAAGGCGACATCGCGATAATCGTAAATTATGATAAAAAGACTGACCGCATATTTAACTTTCTCTATAACGTCATTATTAAGGACTTGCAATATGCAGCTGACAACACATCGGAATTGTTCTGGTTCACTTATGATAATCTTTTTTTCGTAAGAGTGGATTCTAGCTTTGCGTACCTATAAACCACGCATTAGTACTAACTATAGTAGTAACACGCGCTCAACACGTCAAGACGGTATACCTACCTACGTCTGAATCGACCAAGGTGCAAGTTAGTCATGTGTGGCCGATCGCAGCTGCACGCGGCTGCGGCTATAGTCGTAGTATGAAAGTGTATGGTGCCGCGTTCGAGGGATGCGACAAACGCGTCCGTCCGTGCGCCATACACTTTCATACTACGACTATAGCTGCATCGGCACACTTTCATACTACGACTATAGCTGCATCGGCCGCACATGCCGAACTTGCACCTTAAGAAAGCCCAGAGTCTTGTTGAACTTGACGTGACGCAAAACCGAACTTTCTGACGCCAATGATCATCTATTAGCGCAATCTTTCAAAATCAGTTTGGGAGTAGGTACCTACTATACTGAAAACGGATGCCAAATGAATGATATTGAGTTGAGATAGATGTGCATCGACCTTTAACACAAATGACTCAGGAAGGCTTCGCTTCGATTTCGCGCGGGTCTCTTCGCGGTCAATCAACCCTGTGTCTTGTTCTCATTTCACAGCTGTTTTGGTTTTGCGGTTCCGTATGTCGTGCAAAAACCGCATCCTTATTCTTTGCTATTTTACCTGGCATTTGACCTAGGTATTTGAGGAAAGCAGATGTCAAGACAAGTGGTTACGCGCAACTTTTAGGTCCCAAAAACTATTTTAGAGCAAGATCTTTCTTATAGGTACCTATATTTCTGCTGTCGAACAAGACCGAACACATCTTTTGGACCAGTATTTCGGTCTAGTCTAGACAGAATTCTTATACCTACCTGAAGTTTTATGTACAGAACCTTCTGTACGTGTTTTCATCTTTACTCTTACCTACCTGAAGTTTTATGTACAGAACCTTCTGTACGTGTTTTCATCTTTACTCTTACCTACCTGAAGTTTTATGTACAGAACCTTCTGTACGTGTTTTCATCTTTACTCTTACCTACCTGAAGTTTTATGTACAGAACCTTCTGTACGTGTTTTCATCTTTACTCTTACCTACCTGAAGTTTTATGTACAGAACCTTCTGTACGTGTTTTTATCTTTACTCTTACCTACCTGAAGTTTTATGTACAGAACCTTCTGTACGTGTTTTCATCTTTACTCTTACCTACCTGAAGTTTTATGTACAGAACCTTCTGTACGTGTTTTTATCTGTACTCTTACCTACCTGAAGTTTTATGTACAGAACCTTCTGTACGTGTTTTCATCTTTACTCTTACCTACCTGAAGTTTTATGTACAGAACCTTCTGTACGTGTTTTTATCTTTACTCTTACCTACCTGAAGTTTTATGTACAGAACCTTCTGTACGTGTTTTTATCTTTACTCTTACCTACCTGAAGTTTTATGTACAGAACCTTCTGTACGTGTTTTCATCTTTACTCTTACCTACCTGAAGTTTTATGTACAGAACCTTCTGTACATGTTTTCAACTTTACTCTCACCTACCTGAAGTTTTATGTACAGAACCTTCTGCACATATTTTCTTCTTTACTCTTGCTAGTCGGATGCCGACGGTCTTTCTCATGCACATGCTATTGTTTCAAACTTTTTATTAGCGAAATACCTAATCTAAATCAGTCCTTTGTTTCGTAAAACTTAATTAAAATACGGGGACTCGTTTTATTGAGTTCTCATGGTTTATTTTGTGCTAAAGAGGGGTTCAGTTATATTGTACTGTAATAACTGTTGGTAGCTGGGCAGAGTGGCGCAGCAGAGGGTTAGATATAAAAGTATAAAGAACTGAAATCACAATATGTACTACACCAGAACAAATATATTTAGATAAATAATATATTTTTCACGTCAACCTAGTTGGATATTTGTTTTTGATCTGACATGACACTATTGTGATGTTCCATCTGGGTTGGTGACATCTCTACCTACATGCCAGTGACAACACTGTGCAAGGAGAGATTACAGAGCTAGCCACCTCTATGCTCTTACACTCCTCCTTAATCTCTCCTCCTCAACTGCAGTAGGCACACCATTAACATACACTTATCCTCACACTCGACTCACATTCAAACCTTGCATGCATCTCACATGCTTTCCTTTCAGCAGCGGCTTGGTTAGCACATCAGCTACCATGTCTTCCGTGCTCTTATGCTTAATTGTGATGACACCATCCGAAACTGCTTCCCTTACGAAATGGTGCCTGACATCGATATGTTTTGTATGGCTATGGTGAACCGGGTTCTGTGCCATAGCTCCAGCCGCCTGGCTATCTGAATAAACACAGATTGTATGCGGCTGAGCATCGGTAATTTCAGCCACTAATCTGCGGAGCAGTACAGCCTCTTTGGTTGCTTCCGACAATGCAACGTATTCTGCCTCTGCTGTAGATAAGGCTACCGTCCGCTGCTTCATTGCCTGCCAGGATATGGCTCCTCCCATAACGAACGCATATCCAGAGTACGACTTGCGATCCAAGTCTCCAGCAAAGTCAGCATCTGCGTATCCTTCAACCACGCCTCTTATCGGCGATAAATTTTAATCCGTGACTGACGGTGCCTTTCAGGTATCTGAGTACCCTTTTCGCAGCCTGCCAGTGGGCCTCATTGTAACAGCTGTTAAACTGACTGAGGTAACTGGTTGCAAAGGCAATGTCAGGCCTCGTGCACACAGCCAGGTACATCAAGGATCCAATTAACTCCCTGTATGGAATCCTTTCATCAGGTTTATGTTCTACACCTGGCTTTTCTAGGCGACACGGATCAAGTGGAGTGGAGACAGGTTTGCACTCCTCCATGTTAAACCGCTTGAGGATCTTCTTTGTGTATTTTTCTTGGCTCAGGGTGATGCAGCCTTTTCTTGCTTGACTGTCATACCGAGAAACAGGTCTACCCTGCCAAGATCTCTCATTTCAAACACATCAGACAGCTCCTTCTTCACTGACTCCATTTCTAGCTTGTTGTTCCAGAAAATCAGCAGGTCGTCAACGTATGCCGCCACTATAATGAGCCTGTGTTGGCTTCGCCGGATATACACACATGGTTCATTCACTAGGGCCATGAACTTCAGCTGCTTAAGTGCTGCGTCAAGTCGCTGGTTCCATGCCCGTGGCGCTTGCTTTAGCCCGTAGAGCGACCTCTTTAGAAGGCACACGTGATTCTCCTTTCCTTTTTCGGCGAAACCTTCCGGTTGTTTCATATAAACCGTCTCAGATAGGTTTCCATTAAGGAACGCCGTTTTGACATCCATTTGGTCGATGTTCAAGTTCTCTTTGACCGCTAATGCCAAAAGAAGTCTCAACGATGAGTGTCGGATCACTGGACTATAAGTTTCAAAATAGTCCACCCCTTCTCTTTGTTTAAAACCGCGTGCCACTAGTCGAGCCTTAAATCGCTAAAGGATATCTCCTCTCAGTAATGTTCGTGTCCCCTGACACGTCTTCCGAGTTCGAAGCATCTTCATGCACTGGTATACCTCCCACGATTGCAGTATCTTCTGACGCTGTCTCAGTGCTTTCATCAGTCACTGGCGGAGCACAATCGAGAAAGCATTCCTCTTCTCGATCTCCGCCTACACACGGAAGCTCTTCTTCAACTGAAGCTCCTCCTTCACCCAGCTGCTCTTGCGGGTGACGGTTGGAATTATCTTCAGGTAATGTAGGCTCGGTTGAGTTCTCCGCCAGTACAAGCTGATCACTCTCTACACTCTGTGAGCTAGTCTCATTTGCTTGAGTTTTAAGCAATTGATTCTCGAAGAATACTACATCTCTTGCTTTATACACTTTCAGTGTATCCGGATCAACAAGGCGATAACCCTTGGATTCCTCGCAATATCCAACAAAGAGTAGTTCCTTGCTCTTTGCATCCCACTTCGTCCGCTTCTGGCGTGGAATGTGCATGAAAGCTCGACATCCAAACTTCCTGATCATGCTAAGATCGACTTTCTTTCCAGTCCAGGCCTCTTCAGGGGTTTTGCCCTTTACTGCAAGCGTCGGCGAGCGATTCTTCAAGTACACGGCAGTGTTCACAGCTTCAGCCCAGTAGTTTTTACTCAGCTTCGCTTCTTGAAGCATAGTTCGGGCCTTCTCCACAATGGTGCGATTGGCTCGTTCAGCCACTCCATTCTGCTGCGGCGTGTATTCAATTGTTAATTGATGAATGATACCGTTACACTTTAAAAAGTTATCCATCTCACGATTAACAAACTCGCGCCCGTTATCCGACCGAACACTTTTAATCTTTTTACCCGTTTGATTCTCTGCTAGGACTTTGAACTCTTTGAACTTTTGTAAAACTTCGCTTTTTTGCTTTAATAGATATATAAAAGTTTTACGCGATTTGTCATCGATAATAGACAAGAAGTACCTATATCCAGTATGCGACGCTACTGACATCGGTCCGCATACATCCATGTGCAATAATTCAAGCAGCTCCGTAGCTCGCTTTGCACCACTCTTTTGAAACGGTTGCGTGGTCTGTTTCCCGAGTAAACATTCCGCGCACTCTAGTTTTTCAGTTGAATTAGAAAAACTTACCCCGTTTGCCATTTTGTCTCTAAGTAATCGAAGATTGCGAATACCTAGATGTGCCATGCGTTGATGCCACAGCACCAGTTCAGGATCCACCTTTGTACAGAGAGCAGCTCCGGGTGCACTGTGCCTCAGCTTGTATACACCTCTCTCTAATACACCTTTCACTGCTGGCTTACCTATGATCCTGACACAGTCTGAGGGATAAATGTCGCAGCCATCATCTTTAAACACTACAATGAAACCTTTCTTAGCTACTGTACTTACGCTCATCAAGTTACTAGATAAGTTTGGTACATACCAGACATCATTAACTGTTAGATTATGCTCTTTCATAGATACCGTACCCATCTTCTTGGCAAATACTTTCTCTCCATTTGCACAAGTAATCTCCTCTTATCCATCGGTTTAACATCCTTCAGCCATTCACTATTTCCTGTCATATGGTTGGACGCGCCAGAGTCGATGACCCATTCTTCATCAGTTTTCTCTTCATTGACTGCGAACGCAAAAGCTTGTAGGGCATCTCCTTCTTCTTGGACTTCTGCGGGCATTGAAAAGCTTTATGCGGTCCTCGCATATGTAGCACTTGATTTGCTTCTTAATAGTGTGCTGCTTGGCAGACTTCTTTGATCTGTTTGCCGTAAGCGCTGATGTTGATGTCGACGACGATGCTTCATGGGTATCTTCTAGTTGTAACAGTTTCAACTTCACATAGTCCGATGTCAAGGTTTCGTTCTTCGTTTCCAAGGCTAGTCTAAACGGTTGATAGTTTTCAGTGAGCCCTTGGAGCATGAGCATTGCGACCATTTCATCATCGATTTCTTTTCCGATGTCCTCAATCGTTGGACGGTTGTCAAGGTTGCTGTCACGTAGTCCCGCATGTTATTGAACTGTTCTAGTTTCAGGCTCACAAGTTTTGATAGCAGCCTGCACCGATTGTTTATGCCTTTATCTTCGTAGGCAGCCTTTAAGCCATCCCAGGCTTCCTTCGCCGTCTTGGCAGTCTGCACATGAACCAGGCATTCTGGTTTGACCATTAAGCATATTCTAGCTCTTGCTTTTGGTCCCTTTTACCATTGCAGCATCTGCTTTGTCTGGCGTCTTTGTCGTCAACTCCCAGAGATCGTCATGGATGAGTTGAAGTTCCATGAGAAATTTCCAACTACTATAGTTCGAGCTTCCATCTAGTTTTTCAATTGCTGGCAAGCTCATACTGCTGCTGGTGCTAGTACTCATTTCAGGTACAAAACTTACGATACCCTCTCGAAGATCTGCTTGGCCAATGACCTGTTGGTAGCTGGGCAGAGTGGCGCAGCAGAGGGTTAGATATAAAAGTATAAAGAACTGAAATCACAATATGTACTACACCAGAACAAATATATTTAGATAAATAATATATTTTTCACGTCAACCTAGTTGGATATTTGTTTTTGATCTGACATGACACTATTGTGATGTTCCATCTGGGTTGGTGACATCTCTACCTACATGCCAGTGACAACACTGTGCAAGGAGAGATTACAGAGCTAGCCACCTCTATGCTCTTACAATAACTAATGAAATAATACGGTCTTGATATCATGTAGGATGAATGATTTAAAATCAGATACATAGAAAGTTTAATAGCGATCAAGAATATTGAATCTTGAAAAGAAAAGACAGACCGCTTTTTGGTATAGTAGAGAAAGCGAGTGTAGTTATTTACGAAAACCTAATAAAATTGCTATATTTTTTGTGTTAAACTAACAGATGAGTTAGATAGTGAAAATTCGACGGGTTTATGTAGTATCCGCGATCGCTGACTCAACAACTGGGCATCGAACTAGGCCATTGGACACTAACCATTCTGGCATCCGTACAAGCTTACACACAAGTCCCAAGCACTAAAATTATTGTTTAAAACAGGATTATTACCGTGATAATATTTTTGTTGATCCCGATATTTCGGGGCGGTTGCACGCCCCATGGTCACGAGTAGACTGGCTTGGCGAGTGATGTCATCTTTCTAAGGGCAAACATATCTGTCTACCCTCTTTCGGATTCGTCGACTGCGTTCTACACGGTTACTCGAATCACTACTATTGTCACTCACTATTTTGTCACGATCACGACACACCACACTAACAGTATCACTTCGCGAGTTTGAAGTCAAGTGTTTTTTGCGGTTGTATACGTTTAATACTGGATTCCACGCACTGGACAGCTTGAAACCATCTTCGCGATTAAAGTTTTTATATTTTGTGATTTCGATGGCTTCTCGCACTAAACGAGGTATATAGTGACGTTCTGTTGACAATACTTGCGGGTTATGTAGTTCAATCCAGTGATTAGTATCCGCTTGGTTTAGGTGTTCCGCTATGGCTGACTTCTGGGCATCGTTGTTTTTTACAGCTCTGATATGTTCCTTCATGCGGTCGACTATTGTTCTTTTGGTCTGACCAATGTACGAGCTCCCACAGCTGCAATTAACTTTGTAGACGCCGGGAGTTTGAAGAGGAAGTTGATCTTTAGGCGATCGTAGTAGCTTTCCAATTTTGTTAAAGGGAGTGAAAACAGTTTTAATGGAAAACTTTCCTAATAATCTGCCTATTTTATCGGTCACTCCCTTTACATAAGGCAAAAACGCTGGCTGTCGTTGCGCTTCTTCTGCTTTCCTCTTTTTTGTTTTCCTTTTAGTCTCGCAAGCTTTGACATTATAACCGTTCCGTTGTAAGACCGTCCTGACATGATTCAGCTCTTTAGTTAGGTGGTTCACATCACACAGATCGTGAGCCCTATCAACCAACGATCTAACAACAGAATCGAGATGCCGTGGATGGTGGTGTGACGTAGAATGCAGATACTTGTCGGTATGCGTTGGTTTTCTGTAGACCGAATGACTTAAAGATCCATCTTCTTTGACCTCAACTAACACATCTAGGAAGGCAAGCTTTCGTTGGTCTTCGATCTCACAGGTAAATTTCAATTTTGAGTGAATGTTATTCAAAAATGCCAAGTAGTCCTTTACCTCTTCCTCTTTTCCTCCTATTATACAAAAAACGTCATCTACATACCTTTTCCATAATTCTTTCAAACTCCCGGCGTCTACAAAGTTAATTGCAGCTGTGGGAGCTCGTACATTGGTCAGACCAAAAGAACAATAGTCGACCGCATGAAGGAACATATCAGAGCTGTAAAAAACAACGATGCCCAGAAGTCAGCCATAGCGGAACACCTAAACCAAGCGGAAACTAATCACTGGATTGAACTACATAACCCGCAAGTATTGTCAACAGAACGTCACTATATACCTCGTTTAGTGCGAGAAGCCATCGAAATCACAAAATATAAAAACTTTAATCGCGAAGATGGTTTCAAGCTGTCCAGTGCGTGGAATCCAGTATTAAACGTATACAACCGCAAAAAACACTTGACTTCAAACTCGCGAAGTGATACTGTTAGTGTGGTGTGTCGTGATCGTGACAAAATAGTGAGTGACAATAGTAGTGATTCGAGTAACCGTGTAGAACGCAGTCGACGAATCCGAAAGAGGGTAGACAGATATGTTTGCCCTTAGAAAGATGACATCACTCGCCAAGCCAGTCTACTCGTGACCATGGGGCGTGCAACCGCCCCGAAATATCGGGATCAACAAAAATATTATCACGGTAATAATCCTGTTTTAAACAATAATTTTAGTGTTGTGAACAACCGTGAAAACCTAAAAACTTATAAGTCCCAAGCAGTATTTCCATAATAAAGTAACTGATAAGTTAGATAATACGTGAAAATCAGACGCGCCTATGCAGTATTTACGATCACTGACTCAACAATGGGCATCAAACTGGGCCATTGGCGGACACTAACCATTCTGGCATCCGTACAGGCCTACACACAAGTCTCAAGCAGTATTTCTATAATAAAGTAACTGATAAGTTAGATAATACCTGAAAATCGGACGCGCCTTTGCAGTATTTACGATCACTGACTCAACAATGGGCATCGAACTGGGCCATTGGCGGACACTAACCATTCTGGCATTCGTACAGCCTTACACACAAGCCCCAAGCAGTTTTCCTATAATAAACTGACTGATAAGGTAGATAATACGTGAAAATCGGACGCGCCTATGCAGTATTCATGATGGCTGACTCAACAATGGTCATCGAACTGGGCCATTGGCGGACACTAACCATTTGGCATCCGTACAGGCTTACACACAAGTCTCAAGCAGTTTTTCCACAATAAACTGAGTCAAGTTAGATAATAAATGAAAATCAGACGCGCCTATGCAGTATTTACGATGGCTGACTCAACAATGGGCATCGAACTGGGCCATTGGCGGACACTAACCATTCTGGCATCCGTACAGGCATATAAACAAGACTCAATAAGTTTTCACGTCCCGTCCAGGCTAGGGCCGCGAAAAGCATTGACACCTATTAGATATCCTGTGCTTCTTCAATTTAATGTACCTATGGCTTCTGCAGACTGGTAATTTAAACAATAATATCACGTGAAACCAGGGATTGGGTTGGTCATAAACTTTGTCCCTTCGTGCTTGTTTTGGGGGCTGCTACATGCTGTCAGGTTAACCTTGCTGTTTCTAAGGCAGCAGTGCTTTTATTTTTCATTCGACCACTCACGACCTCGAATTAGGAACATACATTGACATCCAATATTCCATGGTCTACGTTCAAACTGCATCCCTGCAACCTGAAATCTAAGAAACTTGGCACAACTTTGAGGTGTGCTGTAAGTATACTTGAGTCATAGAGCCTTCTGGGTAACAATTGTAGAAGCAATAATTTACTATATAGTCAATCAATGGGAACTTCGATTATGCAGGCCCTGCAGGCTTGGGGTATTGGAAACCATTTAAAGTAAGTACGATATAAGTATGGTCTTGTGGTTCTGACAAGGCAAAGCCAGATCTTTACTTTTATGTAAAATCTAGTGGATATTTTGCTTGCGTCAGATATCAAAATACCATTGGCAAACCTTTTGCATTTTGTCCAGCTCATTCCGCATTTCATTAACTTCTAAATTGATGACTAATCTTTTCATTTCAATGGAATGATTGAAAGTAAAAATAACTTTTCGATTGAGCTTTACAGTAAAAAATCTAAATAAGACAGTGAGTAAAAAAGGCAAATATTTCTTAGTAAGTTCATTCCATAATCCACAATTCATTGTTACAATGTTTCTCAAGCAACGTCGTCGTCCGTACAATCGCGTCCAAGATACCCTAGATTCTTACAGCTAAAACTAGTAATTTGCGCTCTTTGTAGGGGGCCTAACATCTGACTAGGCAAGTGGACGACGTGGCGTCATACTCTTGGAATACTTGGTTGATAAGTTCAATGCTTCTTTTCTTTTCCTGTGATACTGAGTCGTCCAACGACTCGATCAACCCTGGTATCAGAGTTGAGATCGATGCTACGAAACATACATTTCTTTTCATCTATTTGTTTGTGTCATCTAATGATTTCTTGTGAATTGTACCTAAAAATTGCAAATATGGTGTACAAAACGAATGCTACTAAAGGATAAAGGCGTAATTATGTATCTGCATTCTTTGGCATGCATGGAATATTCAAAAGCGTAGGTACTATGGTGGTGTTTTCATTAGTTATCTCAAAAGAATACCCATTTACAAATAAAAAGGCCAAAGAGTCTACAAAAGGCAAGTAAAGACTCATTAGCCCATGTGTCTGCTTACACATGGCTTCTTATTTTTGGGTTACGTTTTTCCTTTTATATCATTTTCCTTGGAGCTGGTCATCGTGATTTTTAATTTGTTTTCTTTGATTTTCTGGAGTAATGTCATCGGGTTGTTGCTAACTCTGGTAAAACTTATGTAAGTTTTCTCAATTGTATCAAATTAGGTATTTCTAATTTGATACAATTGTTAGAAAACCTAGTAGATAGGTAGGTAAGTACATGTATCTACTAGGTATTTCTAATTTGATACAATTGAGACATGTAACTAAACCTACAAATGTCAAAAGTCCCAATACAGGCCAATATCGTCCAATTTCGAATGCATTATTTATGAAAGTTCTTATCTCCCATTATTGCCTTAGCCGTGTGGTGCCGGCAGAGTAGAATAGCACCACCCCCTCTCTTCCCGTGGGGGTCGTAAGAGGCGACTAAGGGATAAACCCGACCCAAACAGCCAGGGCCAACCATACGGTGGCGGTTAATTCACCACAAAAGCATTCCCAAGGAGGGTTGACGTCTGGTAGGCGGCCGGTCGTAAAATTAAGCCAAATCCTTTGCAACACGATTTTGTGTTCAACAAAACGTGTTGTGCCGACCCCAAGTAATTGGGATAAGGGCAGGAAGATGATGATCTCACATTATTGCCTATGAAGTGTCATATAGTTTTTTTTTTACTTTATTTGGGTTAATTAACGTAAATATTAGGTATCATAACATAAACCATATGAAATCGGTTCATTAGAGCAGTGATTTTCAAACTTTTAGAGTACGCGACCCCTTTCCAAGCAAAAAATAACTGGCGACCCCCCGTTGAGTCATCATAGACAATCAAAATTAGTAATATCATTTAATCAGTATTTGATATAGAAAAACCTCAAGCGTTGTGCGCATGTTCACGATATTTATCTGGGTAGCCTGAAGTTTTCAGGTAAAAACAAGCCACCATCATCCAGACGTATTGCGAGCGAAGCGAGCTCGACTTTTTCGGCTGGAAACGAGCGTGGAAGCTTAAAGACTATCCGCCAGAAAAAAACACGTACCGCGAGCGAAGCGAGCTCGACTTTTCACATTACAAACAAGCGAGGAGCCTTAACACTGAGTGTAAAACAGGTAGAAAGTGCACGTATCGCGAGCGAAGCGAGCCCGACTTTTCACGCTAAAAAACAGGAAAAGAGCTGCATATTGCATATAAAATAACACTACGTTTTGAATGTTTTGAAAAATAAACAAGCCCCTTCTTTTTCACTAAAATTGTGGTTCTGCATTGACTTTGTCTTTTACCGGCGACCCCCTAAGTAAGGCTCCGACCCACAGTTTAAAAACACTGCATTAGAGTATCGTTATATCGTTGGCGGCGCTTTGTGAAGCCCTTATAATACTCTACCAACAGAACTCTACCCATTTGACGTCCATTGTTGGTTTTCTTAAGAGTATTGCAATGCCACTCGTTGACTGACCAGCAGTGTATACCGAATTGGCCCCGGTTGGTAGGTATGTCAGTGTGATGCGAACTTCAGTGCCACTTTGCAGACAGGTCGGGCGTCGACCTAGAAACGGATCCGCGTACTAGTTTAGATTAGAATACACCCCCTTTCTAAGCTTTCACGGAACTATTCATAAGAAATGTTGGGCCGTGTGATGCCGGCTTAGAATAGCATCACCCCATATCTTTCCCGTGGGTGTCGTAAGAATCTGTTAAGATGCGTATTGCAATTTTAGGCGACCGACTAACAACTGTCACTATGCTGATACACAGTCATCTGAATACCTCTCAACTATTGTCAGAAGTGTGTGCAAATGGCTGTTTTTTTATTTGTCACCTATAATTGCAATACACGTCACATGAACTCTCAAACGGGAAGATATGGAGTGATGCTATTCTAAACCGGCATAACACGTCATCAGATTGTTAATAAAGCACCACACGTTTCACAACGCAAAGTAAGTCGAGCGGTTTTACGAGCTCACAAACATGAGTGTCAAACTCATACCTTTATTTCCAGCAGCAAGTGGGTAATAGCCTCAATTCTGATAGGCATCTACTTTAGCTTATTCTGACTTAGCTGTTATAGTGACTTCTTTAATTGGCAAAGAACAGAGATAGAGATACGTGTTTCTTACACTGACTTCTAAGGTTCCTTGAATGCCCAAATTTAAAACACTCCCGTGTTAGGTAATCTTTTTTGTAAAAACTTGCTAAATTTTCCGCCGCAGGCTGGATTTGAACCAGCGACCTTCGCCATCTGTGCTGGCGACGCCTCTACCAACTAGGCTACAGTGGCTCACTCCAAACCCACGAATTGTCCCCAGTACGGATGGCGAAGGTCGCTGGTTCAAATCCAGCCTACAATGTAAAATTTTGCAAGTTTTCCAAAATTCTATGATTCCTAACTTTTACGCATTTCTAGATCTAGAATATTATGGTCTGTTTGTATATGAAAAATATTTACCTTTTCCTACATTCATAATGTTCTGACTCGCGGTTTAAAATAAGCTGACATAATGCGACAAGCTTTCAATACTGGAACGTTAATCCCCAAGAGGGTTTGAAATTGCAAACACATTTCACGCAGACGATGACAAATACAAAGGCGACTGCACATGCCTCATATTTCGTAATATCAACATTAATAAGCGTCAAAATACCGATAAAAGGGTCAATGCGTCCAAGAAGATGGCTGATGCGAGTATTTATAGAAAGACCAACACGCGGTTTTATTTATCTGTTGCCGCCCACCCGGCTCTACACTTTGTCATATACAGAGATACTTGACTGATTTACGAAGATCTCTGACATTATCATCCTTTGCGGTATCTTCACTACAGATTGCATGGTTAAAACTATCCGTATGAAAGAAAAGTAAGAGATCAAATAGAAGTGGTTGTAGTTTACTTACTGCTAAAAAAAGTTAACGTGTTGCGGTGATTTATGCATTTTTGTATGACTATTTTGATGACTCTCTTTGAGCATACCTTTCTTCACGAAAAATTAAACTTTGTGAAAGTACTGAGTTTTGTTCTCTGTATGGGACTTATTGTTCCAAGTATGGCAAAGCATGGAGTTTTGAGGATTATTGATTTTCTCCTAGCCTTCAGACTTCAGCAAGGTTATTTCTAAAACATGTTCAATCTGACGAAATAGTTAGCCTTCATATTTCAGCAAGGTTAGTGCTAAAAGTAGTTCGATCTGGCGAGCTTTTTCACCGACACTAGTGCAAAGTAAAGTGAACATTTATTTACAGAAACCTATCCCTTGCGTAGTGGTTTTCCTGTTACTATAATCAGTCCTATTTATACGCCACAATACAGTTTTCTGGTCACAGTTCAAATAATATTACTGATACCACTCCGACATACAAATTTATGGGAAGTACCTAATTGTTATTCATTGAAGATAAGGACTGAATACAATTTGTCATTCATTATCTACTGTGTAGAGCAAAGGTTGATGGCCAATATATCAGAACCTGATAGCCCCAGATTTGAAGTGTCTGAACTCGAATCACAGGTCACGATTTTGCTCTTACCGCAAAGCGAACTTCCGGGTTCAAATGAGCGAATATTGACGTTCGAAAAAGCAATATCATCGAATGAGGTCAGCGGGAATGTACTTTGAGACAGAAATAGCTCATTTTCGTTAATGACTGTGTCATTCAATATAGTCCATAAACACGTCTGTAGAATGAACTTTCAGAACTTGGAAACATTCTGAAGCTCGCACGTTGGCAACAGTTGGTTCTGAGTCGCGGCGGGGGACACTCGTCCTCTGGTTGTTTGTTACACGTTTATAGCTCAAAGGATACGCGAGTTTATTTTTGAACACAACTTTTGTTAATCGTCTTCGGATCGCAGCGGGTCGTTGCGTAAACGGTGCTGACGGAAATGCGACAGGAATATCTGAAGTGACAGTTTAGATACATGTGATGTGACACGCTCTGTTGATATTCTTGAACATCAATCAATCCTGGAGATAAGTTTTTATCTAGCGTTTTATCTAGCCATGTGGATGTTAACCCACATTCGGCGATAGAAACGCGGGATTGTTTACACAATAAACAAACTGCTGTGTATCAGTGCAAGTGAATGATCGATCTATCACGTACGAACAGTGAGTCTGTGTTTTCGGTGTGGTGTAGTCGTAACCTTGGTTCGGTGGTTTAAAAATGTTTATACGGATTTAATGTGTGTGTTTAAGCCAAATATATTTCTTTAAATAACTGATGAAATCGTCAACTTATACAAAAGTTTATAAAAGAGTTTACATGACTTGGCAAAAGCTTTCGACAAGGTGGCTCTGATAATGCCCGTTCCTGATGGACGATGAGGGTCGTCTGATCTTCTGGAAAGGCGGTGTGTGGGAGGGGGGAGCCCCTACTCTCACTTGCAACACCTGCAAGAAACGCCGCTCCGACAGGATGAGCGAAAACGAGGAGCGTCCTCCAGGGTATGTTTTAGGCCCCGTGTTTCTTTTTATTTACAAATATGAAATCTGATGGTAATAAAACTAATAAAATAGGTATTTTTAATTAAGTGCACTTGAAGATCAGTCTACTAACAAATAACAGTAAAAAAAGTTATTTTAAAACAGCTTAACAGGCAAAAGTTTTATTAACCAGAATTATTTTGAATTCAATACATCTAGGAAAATCCGCTTCATAAAATTGTGAACCATGAAATCGCTATCTATTTTTAATCAGTACTTAAATAAGTGGTTTTGATACGTCACTTTATGCGAAAAACACAAATTAAGGCCAGGTGAATCATTTTGTTAATTATGCGAATATTCTACGTAAAGTAAATCATCGTGAGAATATCTCCACTCAAAGTGAATATTATTTATTGAATTTCTATATTGTCCATTGCTACAGTTTATTCTAACAGGACATTTTAATGACCACTTTATCAACCCACGTGACGTAATTATCAGTACCACAGTTTCCCTAAGTTTTGCTACATCCTCTGCTCTATCACCTATTGTTTTTGTATTATGTCATTGCTAAAATATTCAATGCATCACAATGGAACAAAAGATATAAACCAGTTTAGTTTATTCTCCACGTTGTAGTTTCGTCCGGGAGAGAGGCGGATGATCTTAACTCATTCAAGATTTACAATTAAGGTAGCGATGCAAAAGTTATTGAGTGAGCGTGTATGCGTAATGCAGTAATTATCATAAATTTTGCGAATCCACTTTCTAAATTTTAGTTTTAATGTACTCTTCAAGTAATTTTATGACTGAGCACATTTTGTAACTTTGCCGTTTTTGACTGAGCACGTTTTGTAACTTTGCCGTTTTTGACTGAGCACGTTTTATTCACTCCTGGGATCACTTTGCTGTTTCAAATTTATCGTAATCCAAATTATGTTTCTGCCTATATCGGCCTAGATACTTTGACCTTTCACCGACACTTTCACTTCCTGTTTTACATCAATATCAAAGAAAAAAATGTTTGGTGTTATACATATGTGCCTCGGGTTAATACATATTGTATGGTAGGTCCAATCCAAACTGTATACGCATATTCTTCTTCTATCGAGTCGATATCAATACAATAACGACATAGAATTTGCATATTATTTGTATGTTTCTTCCTTATTAATGCACATCTTGCATTTCGCTCATCAACCCACCTGACCAAAGTGGTTTGTTTGTAGGTATGGGATATAAAAAGAGACCCATATCTAGCAGTGAAATTATGTGGCTACTGATGTTGACTCATATCATATCAATAAACTGTACTCATAAATCTTTCTCAGTTCTATTTGTACAGCTGATCCCCTGTCCATGACCATTTCGTTTGCACAGGATTCCCAATAGTCAAACAAATATTGGAACATGTCATGCTTGGTAGCGAGCTAGACTGTTTACTTGGATGACATCTTTTACCAAAATATGATTAGGTATGAACCAAAACGAAATGGATTTTTCCTGAGTGAATGATGTTGTAAGTTTCCTTATAAGCTCTGCAACTGTACCTAAGCTGTTCTTAAGTCATCTTTTATAACTCTTTAGAGATATTTATGACCTTTCAGTCCATTTCATTGCGATTTAGTGATTCATCATATCGGTATGAAAATTGGAAACGCGTGACCGATATTTACTGCTCTATACACTTATAGTATGCTTATTGAGTCCTGTCTGAGTGCGTTTTCACTGACCACAACGCCGACTTTTACGAGTCTTCTGGGAATAGCCGTGGTCTTTGTTCGCAATTATTTTGATTTATTACTCCACCTTGGAAGTTTTGGTGGTTATATTGATGGTTTTAAAATGGTTTAGGGTTTCAAAGAATGTGTAGTGTGATTTTTATTTTCTTCCGTAAGTAAACCCAGCAGTACACAGTGCTACCTATCTGCAGCTGGTTTGCGTAACCGAATGGGTGTTTTTAGACCGAAAGGGATTAGCGCGGTTTAGTTTTTCCAATAAACGCCCATTCCCGAAACGCAAAATATAACGAGTAGGTATCTAGGCAAAAAATTTATGAAGACTATTGATCCATGTCCAGTTCATATTATGTTCCGTACAATGTTTTGACTCGATGTCTATTTTTCTGTTGTTATTTATTCTAAGAATGATAACTTGCAAAATATTGGTGTATAGTAAATTAGGTGAATTTTGTCTTGGTTAAACGGTTTTTTGCTCCATACTGTTCATCTATTAGATTTTGTGTTCATACAAAACGTGTTGCGCCTCTCTTTTCGTGTGGGACACCGAGTCGTACAACGACCCGAAGAACCCTGTTGTCAGAGTTTTTCAACCGCCTACTGCAAGTAGCAGGCCCCAGTATGATACGCCAAGTAATTGGGATAAGGGCAGGAAGATTGTTAAATCTGTAAGTGCATAAAGTGCATCAGTGCAGGTGCAATCACGTCAAAGCTAGTAGCTTCACAGACTGTATTCAGTGCTATAAGTAGGTAAACAGACGACACAAACGTTTATAATTAGATCTGCATTCCTGTGCATTGCTATTTCCAACTGTAATGGAGACATGACAATTTTATTTGAAGTTTCGTAGATACCTGCTGGGGATTCGTATGTACGTTGTACGTGAAAACGAATTTCCGGATGCATACATACGTACATACTCTCGAAAAACATAACCCTCCTGAGGCAGTCGGGTAAAAATAAGCTTTTAAGTTAAGAGGATTTGAACCGTTTGGACCTATAAGGTTATTGTCGTGTATGAGTCGTGTAATAAGTTGACGATTACCCGATAAACCATGCATTCACTGGAAAGTTGGAAACACATGATAGACTGACTGTAAATCTAGTGCAACGATGCGATACAAAGTACGTGTGGGTTTTTCCTCTCGGCATCTAATTTCGAGAAATTTCTGAGTCAGCCAGCTAGATGCTAAATCGGTCTCCTTGACCCAGCATCAAAATTCCGTGGCCAAGCACTGGTCAAAGTTATTTAAACCGTTACTATCGACTGATGAAAGAGAAGCATCAAAATAGTCTTGATAACTATATCTTGATGTCAATATAGAAATGGAATAATCGTCGCATGACACTGAACTACAAACGTTTCACTTTCCACCCTCCAATGTCATTGCCCCTCGTATCAAGCTGTTCCACAACCACAACTCACGTAAACAACGCCATAAAACTATTCCTCATTTCGTTATGTAATATGTATCCCACCCAAAACATAAATGTGAAAGGCTGCCAAGTTCGACAATATTGGAATGCTTCGCCTATAAAAGAAGTGAGATCTAAATAAGTACCAAGTTCCATACACAGACCTCAGTTAAAAATAGTTACAGGAATGCACACTTGATTTTCCGCAGTTTGGAAAGTAGATTCTGAATAAATATCATATTAATACCTAAAATTCTAATACTTACAAAAACGCAAACCTGTTTTTTCAGCAGTTTCCTTTCCTACTTTTTAATGATATAACTTGGCAAGTTTTCACACACTTTGTTATTTATAAACCTACAAAACGCAATGAGTCAAGTATATAATTTTCTATTAAAACTTGCCAAGTTAAATCATTAAAAAGTAGGAAAGGAAACTGCTGAAAAACAGGTTTGCGTTTTTGTAAGTATTAGAATTTTAGGTATTAATATGATATTTATTCAGAATCTACTTTCCAAACTGCGGAAAATCAAGTGTGCATTCCTGTAACTATTTTTAACTGAGGTCTGTGTATGGAACTTGGTACTTATTTAGATCTCACTTCTTTATAGGCGAAGCATTCCAATATTGTCGAACTTGGCAGCCTTTCACATTTATGTATTGGGTGGGATTTCATTTATTTTTGTAAGGTTTTCGGTCGGTTGCAATTTTAGGTCGGTAGGACCATTGGAAGATATAGATAATTTTTGTATTAGTTCCTTAGGGTATGAATTTACACCTTCATTATTTTTAAAACCGACTCACACTTGGCCATTTTCAGATTTTTTCCTTTACCTTGACCTAAAGACCTACCCCTATGCCAAATTTCAAGTCAATACGACCACTGGAAGTGGTCTAGGTTTTTGATGAGTGAGTGAGTCAGTCAGTCAGTGAGTGTATAGTAAAAATAGCGATTTTCTGACGTCAATATCTCAAGACCTACAATAGGTACATTAATGAAATTTTGTATTTTAGATGAGTAAGTAGATCTCAACAGATACTAGAAATTTCATATGCGTAGATAAAATAGATTTTGAGTTATAGGTGGGTCGAACTTGGCCCGAAATGGTTCGTGTAATATAACCCACGGCCGGTGTGTCGCTCGAACTTGGCGGACACACTGCCGTGTGTCTAGATACCTATAGGTAGGTATGTATAGAGTCGTCGACCGACTATCGCGATGTAGTAGGGGTGGGTACACTCAGCTGTTTTGAACTTTGTGCTTTCAAATGGACTGTAACCTGCCGCCTGCCTGACGTAAATTCTCATTGGGAATGTTATTGTAGGTGGTCAGATATACCGTAGTCGACAGATATTCAGCCGAGATCAGTAAACTCTACGTAGCCTTTTGCGAAACACCCTGAGTGGACTGGGGTTGGCAGTATCCTTACCCGCTACCAAACAGTACATTATACTGGGAGTAACGGAAAGAGTATAACAAGCCGAAAGGAGTCGAAGGAACTTATGAAACTGAACAACTTTCCCCATGGAACATGGGTCGAAATATGAAAAAAAAATTTGGACCTCCCATACAAAATTGCCGATCATTTCATTGATTTACTATGGGAGGTCCAAATTCTTTTTTATATTTCGACCTTGACGTCCTTTCGGCTTGTTATACCCTTTTCGTTACTCCCGGTATAGGTACCTAAAAGGTATGACATATATAATTAAACATATTTATTTGTATTGTTTCAGCGAGCTAAAAAAGCTCTCCGAAGAGAGCTTGACGCGGCAGCCGGAAGAGGTTTTCGACATCATCTGCAAACTCGGAGAAGGATCATATGGCAGTGTTTATAAGGTATCGTGTGCTTCTACAGTTTTGGACCATATGCAAACTTACACTGTTATTATTTATTCTTATGCTTACACGTGGGTTACAGGGGCAAAGGGTCCATACATGTCGATTCCCTTTAACTTCCCTTTCAATCTACTTTCATTTAGTAAATTTTTCGATCCGGCCTACCTTCGTTAAAATACCACCTTTCGCCACTGGTGAGTACGCTTGTCAATCACTTGACAAATTGTACCTACCAATCAGAATACCCACGTATCGCGGCGGTTCCGCTCAGGATTGCGTAGGGTTTTACTATTTGTGAAACTGAGTCGACGAACGAACCCATCAGCTGCTACTGATAGCGTATGTGACTTCTTTAGAAAAATCATTATATATAATAAAACTAAGTTGATAAAATGTACGTGCCGATAAAACTTAAAAAGGATTCCCGGTACGATAAAGTGACTTATATAGTGTGATAGCTCTTTATCTCCCCTCGAACAAGAAAGTTCCCGTTTTAATTTAAAGGGCGTATTTTTAAAGATACGAGTTTAAGGGCCTTTCCAATCCTTCAACAGTAGCGCCATCTGTTGTCGAGTAGTTGAACTCCATTCAGACTGACTGCGTATAGGTGTGCAGCGCGTGCGTTGCAGCTGTACTGACAAAATGTTCGTTCACCTTTATTGTTACGGCGGACGATAATGTCGAGTACATTCTAGAAGGTGTAAAAGAAAATATTCTCAAACTTTCCCGAATATGCCCGGGGGTAATATTACCCGCCAGAGTTAGTTCGACTTGAAAAGCGAATTCGAAAGGGGAAAGAAGTTATCTGTGAGCTTTTAATTTGAAGTATTACGTGTTTGAGTATTTTTAAAAGTGTGTTAAATTCATTCTCGATTTTGAAACCGAGAAAAATAAAGTTGTCTGTGAGCCTTTATTGTGAAATATCAAGGTGAGAAGATTTTATGAAAATCGTGGATTTGAAATGCAATGTATTTCAAAAGACCAAACACCTAAATACCGCGAGTGGAACCGCGGGCGGAAAGCTAGTAGAAAATAAGAATAACTTCCGGTATCGTGTATCTGCCATTGTCACCAGCAAAAGCCATAAGATGCCTTCTAAACTAAACCGCCTGTAACCGCAACCTTTGTAGCAATTTTTCCGATACATTTTCTTATTTCTCCATAGGCCACACCAAAAACATAAAGCAAATTAAAATTTAAGCAGTTAAAAATATTCGCGATACAAAAAACTATGCCTACCCTTTTTGCCAGTAAACCATTTTGCTTTTTATTAGGAAAAAAACGTTGGGTTGAGTTTCACCCGGTTGTGATAAATTGATGTCAGCCACGCCATTCGCAGTGGTCGGTAAAGTCCTAGATTTTAGCCGTTTGTGTACGCATAGTTTAGTTTTTCATTTTCCTACCGACCTCAATGGGTACACATTACCTTCGCACCCCTTTTGTAGTAAATAAAAATAAGGTATCCAAAATTGACTTGGGCTGAAACCCATAACATCACATATTAGTCTATTGTAGTCTACTGATGGACGTATGGCTCTCTCACACGACGACGGACGTATGGTACACCATCGCAAGGCTTGATCTCATATTTTTGCCATCCAGACACTACCAGCCACTTTAAAACCGCCAGCCCTATATTCCTGGCCATAGTTATGAATATGAAAGTAGTGGTCTATACTCGGGGTCTATAGATGCTCGTTTGTATAGCCACAACATATACCTAGGTCCCTAATGTACAAAGAAAAATGTGCCCTGTGAGAATGTGCAAGAAGATTTTCGTTCCGCCAAAGTACAATGTCGCGCATTTTTCTATGAACAGTATTGGTTACGCTTTGTACTCCACCGAATAAATTACCGAACTCTAAAATTGAACATTTCCAGGCATTACACAAAGAAAGCGGGCAGGTGCTGGCGATCAAACAGGTTCCCGTCGACACAGACCTTCAAGAAATCATCAAAGAAATCTCCATCATGCAGCAGTGTGATAGCCCCTACGTCGTCAAATACTACGGCAGCTATTTCAAGAACACAGACCTCTGGGTGAGTATCATTCTGTTTGCTGCAGAGCTCAAGTATTAGTGGTTGTAGATTATCAAAGAAATCTCCATCATGCAGCAGTGTGATAGCCCCTATGTCGTCAAGTACTACGGCAGCTATTTCAAGAACACAGACCTCTGGGTGAGTATCATTCTGTTTGCTGTAGAGCTCAAGTATTAGTGGTTGTAAATTATCAAAGAAATCTCCATCATGCAGCAGTGTGATAGCCCCTATGTCGTCAAGTACTACGGCAGCTATTTCAAGAACACAGACCTCTGGGTGAGTATGATTCTGTTTGCTGCGGAGCTCAAGTATTAGTGGTCGTAGATTATCAAAGAAATCTCCATCATGCAGCAGTGTGATAGCCCCTACGTCGTCAAGTACTACGGCAGCTAGAAATCTTATCCACGTATGAATCCCTACCTAAATATAATTATATCTCACTGTGACTTTGCTATTATTTCCAGATTGTAATGGAATACTGCGGCGCCGGTTCAGTATCAGACATAATGCGGCTAAGAAAGAAAACCCTCTCGGAAGACGAAATTGCCACTATCTTGTGCGACACTTTAAAAGGGCTGGAGTACCTCCACAGGCGGCGGAAAATACATAGGGATATAAAAGCTGGGAATATACTGTTGAATACTGAAGGGCATGCGAAACTGGCGGATTTTGGCGTGGCTGGGCAGTTGACTGTAAGTATACTATATCCCTCTAACCCTAATCCAGTTGGTAGTGGCGTCGGCAGTTCAGATGCCGAAAGTCGCAGGTTCAAATCCTGCCTGCGGTGGAAAATTTTGCAAGTTTTCCAAAAATTATAACCCTCCATTGCGATTTTAAAGCACTCGCAGTGCCATATTATCCACCCCCGGGCATTTTTTATATTTCTTATTTAATTTACTGTAACCCTCCTTCAGTTCTGAGGCATTCGGGTAAAAGAAGATATGTACTTAAATGGCAGACTAAATAAATGAGATATCTTGTACAGCTATTGTCAAGTAGACTGTTCTTTATATAACGAATTTGTAGTCAATAGCCAATGGTATGCAACCTGAAAAACGACGCAAATTATCGTTTAAATGAGCTCATTTAAGTCTTGTTTTCTTTGCTTACCTTTTGTCAAAAGCCCAATAAATAGTCACTTAAAAACAAACAGTGTTTAATTGTACAATCTATTGAAAATAACTACCCAATAAAAACATTACCATGGGCTGTCGTGACCGTTTTCCATCAACGTGTGGACAAACCTTAAAAAGTTCGCTACTACGAACATTCTTTTTAAATTTTTTTTTTTTTAATCTTTAGTGAACGGAGACGTGATTATTTACTAAAGAAACAAAACATGCCATTTACAGTCAAATACAAATACAATCCATTTCAATTGAAAAAATGTACTAACATTTTCCAAAAGCTCACGTTCTAATCTCATTTCTCACTTCCAGGACACAATGGCGAAACGCAACACAGTAATAGGCACTCCATTCTGGATGGCGCCTGAAGTGATCCAAGAGATTGGTTATGATTGCGTGGCTGACATTTGGTCACTAGGTATCACAGCCTTAGAAATGGCAGAAGGAAAACCGCCTTATGGCGATATACATCCCATGAGAGCTATTTTTATGATACCTACTAAACCACCGCCTTCGTTTAGGTAAGTTCTACATATATCTATCATAGTTGTACCAAAAGTCATCCAAGAGATCGGTTACGATTGCGTAGCTGACATTTGGTCACTAGGGATCACGGCCTTAGAAATGGCAGAAGGAAAACCACCGTATGGGGATATTCATCCCATGAGAGCTATATTTATGATACCTACTAGACCTCCGCCTTCGTTTAGGTAAGATATACCTACATACATATAGTTATAAGATATACCCAGTTATAGTTATATGATATTTGGTCGCTAGGGATCACTGCATTAGAAATGGCAGAAGGAAAGCCACCGTACGGGGATATACATCCCACGAGAGCTATTTTTATGATACCTACTAAACCACCGCCTTCGTTTAGGTTAGGCTAAAGTTTAGGAAAACTTCAGTTTTATTGCTTGTGTAAATCCTTAAAATACCAGTCTACTTACCACTCAAAAATACCGTAGAATATAAAAACATGTGGCAAAAATCTTGTTTTATACAAATGTAATTTAAGAAGAGTTGCTCAGTTTTCTGAATTCTCTAAACTTAAATTTTAGGCTATTTCCCCAAAGCATTGTAGTATAACGAAATGTTCTCAAACTTTGCGCTATTTCCCCAAAGCATTCTAGTATTATAAAATGCTCTCAAGTTTTGCGCTACTTCCCCAAAACACGAATTGTACTCAATTTTGCGCTATTTCCCCATGACATTGTACTATAGCGAAATGTTTCATTATGTTTCAGGGAACCGGACCAGTGGTCACCAGAATTCATAGACTTCGTCAGTCAGTGCCTGATCAAGAATCCCGATGAAAGAGCAACAGCAGAGTTCTTATTAGCACACGAATTTATAGGTAACTCGACTATTCATATACAATTAACAACTTAATAAAGAGTGTTCTATTCGATAATAATGGCGACAGGTTACAGGCACAGTGTGTGACCGCCGAATGCCCCTCAAATTGAAAGGCAAGATATATAAGACGGTGGTGAGACCTATTGTCATGTATGGATCAGAGTGTTGGCCAGCTAAGGTGACGGATGAAAAACGACTGCATGTAGCTGAGATGAGAATGTTGCGATTGATGTGTGGTGTGACAAGGGTGGATAAAATCAGGCATGAGTATATTAGAGGGAGTTTGAAAGTAGCGCGAGTGACAGAAAAAAATGAGAGGAAATCGTTTATCTTGGTATGGGCATGTAATGAGGAGAGATGAAGAGCATGTAACAAAGAAAGTAATGAACATGAATGTAGATGGATGCAGATGAAGAGGAAGACCTAAAAAAGTTTGGATGGATTGTATACAAGACGATATGAAAAATAAAGGCGTAAGTGAGGATTTGACTGCTGATAGAGATGAGTGGAAGAAAAAGACATGTTGCTCCGACCCCAAATAAATTTAATTGGGACACGGGCAGGCAGGTGATTACACTTTATCCATCCATCACTTTACAGTTTGTTCAGAAAACACAATTGATATTCCGTGAATATCTATAAAAAATATTGGACCTCTATTTTATACTCCAAAATCAATCATATATTTGATTACTTATATTTTGGTGTCCTTTCAGGCAACGCGAAACATCCCTCCATACTTAGCACAATGATAGCTGAAGCGCGGGAAATCAGAGAAAACCAAACATTTAGGTTACAACAGTGTAATAACATGAAAACTATCGGTCCGGTAAGATACTCACCTTTTTACTGACTATAAGGGCGTTTTTTGGAGCAATCCGTGAGATAGCATTGTACGTATTTCATAGACTTAAGGAAGTAGTATGCCGCTGGTGGTACTTACGTTAGAAAAGCGGACTAAATAACCGCTATCGGTAAAATAACACATGTTTTGCTATTCTACCGGTAGCGGCAACGAATAGAATACAGCTATTTTGCCGACAGCGGTTTTGTAGCTATAAGTGTTATGTTACCGATAGTGGTCATTTAATACGCTTTTCTAACGTACTTCTAGAGGCATACTTCCTAAACTTAATGGGATTAGCTGTTAAATTTTGACACTTATTCCATTTTAGTCTATGGCAGCGTACAACGCCACCTTGCGGTTTAGTTTCTCCAAAAAACGCCCATTGTATGATCAACCAAAGTAATATTTATTTAAGCTTCACATTTAGCCTAAAGTGTAAAAATAAATACTAACTTTTTGACAGCCACAAATAAGTCGCGGTCGGCATCGCCACATTTGACAAACATGTGGATTATTTCCGAAGTTTAATGTTTCACCCGACTACCTCAGGAGAGTTTTGTTTTTCCAAAGTATGTATGTATGTATGTAGACAAGGAATTAGTTTTCACGGGCTACAGCCCAAATGGTTGGGCGGATCTTGACATGTGAGATGCTGTTTGATTCGTCTCAAGTTGGCGGATTTTTATCGCTAAACACAATTTTGAAATAACCGCAGTCGGGTTTTAGTTTTTGGTACATCTACTTTTTGTTTTTTCTCACCAAATCTCTCTAAAACCAGCCTTATTTATTTCTCTCAGGCGGGTGACTACGACGACGCTACAATGAAGAAACGCGACGACGGAACCCTAGTGCCGCACAGGGACCACGGAACCACGGAACTGGCCGCGGACCTCGGCACCATGGTCATCAACGACCCTGATGCGGATTTGGCCACCATGAAACGTGAGTAAGAAGACCATATAATCATTTTATAGGGTTTATAACTGGAGAGTGGAGATATTTTCTAAACATTGGCATGTGAAAGCGCAGAATCGAGATCAGTGGAAGAATAGAAGGGAAGCAATTGCCCAACAGTACGATCCCGATGGCTTGATAAGATGATGTATTCTATAGGGTCATCAAGTTACTTTCGTTCCATATTAAGTTACTTTCGTTAACAAACACGTTACTTTTGTACTTCCTTATATAAGGTCCTATTAAATTCTCTGCAAATATTTAAGGGGCAGATCAAATAAAATATAAGCATGTACTAGACAAATTTTTAAAGAAATCTACACGCTAGTTTTCGAGAAAATTGCATTTAACTAAAAAAACATAAAACGAAAAAAGTGCACCCTGTTTGTCCTAGAAACACACACTTCGATGAATTTAAATTACGCGCCAAAAAAACGTGCTGTGATTGGTTGGTTGTCAGTGTGCGTGCCGTGTAAGTGAATCCTGTCTACGTGGCGGAACGTCAGTCGGGTTAGTCAAAGGGTGTTCACATAATTAATTAAAAAGTTTGTTTGAAAATGAAAAAAAAAATCTAGCGTGCAGATTTTTTTTTAAATGCCTTAGGTGCTTTTCTTATATATAGGGTGTATTTTTATTAGTGGCGGATCCGTTAAGGGTGTGTTCTGTCAATGAAACTGAACAACTTTCCCCAAGGAACATAGGTCGAAATATGAAAAAGAAATTTGGCCCTCCCATACAAATTGACCCGGCCGGCCAACACACTTAGTATGGGAAGACCAAATTTTTTTTCGTATTTGGACCTATGTTTCTTGGGGAAAGTTGTTCAGTTTCATTGACAGAACACACCCTTAACGGATCCGCCACTAATAAAAATACACCCTATATATTTACGCATGCCCTTAAAATATTTGCAGTGAATTTAATAGGACCTTATATAATTAAGTTACTTCCGTATATAATCGAGTTACTTCTGTATATAATCAAATTAATTCCGTATCTAATCAAGTAACTTCCGTAAATAATCAAGTTACTCCCGTATATAATCAAGTTACTTTCGTATCTAATCAAGTTATTTCCGTGCCTAATCAAGTACCTATCGTGCACAATCAAATTAATTTCGTAACCACTCAAGGTATCTTTATGCCCAACCAAAATACCTTCGCGGCCAATCAAGTTATTTTCGTGTCCAATCAAGTTGTTTATTACAGTAATTGACTTTGTTACAGGGCACGACACAGACCCCATGGACACGAACAGGCCTAAATACAGACCTCTTTTCCTGGAACACTTCGACAAGAAGGAGGTGAACCATCTGAACATCGGCGCGAGTACGAATGGGACTTTGACCAGCCATAGCAATATGAGGCTACCCGGGGGACACGATGTTAGGTAAGCTTAATTAAGAATAAGCGCTTTTTTTTCAAGAAAGAAACCGTAATTTGGCGCTACACGCAGTCATATAGTGCCTCGACACATCTTGTATTGTAATGTTATTTGCATTACGCACGACGTATGACAAACTTCAGTCGAAATACCGTTGCCGAAACTACGTCGCCGAATGTTAGTCCGAAGTAATTTGGCGTGATTTGTACGTAATTTTTTCGACTCCTAAACTGTCTCATACCAACCAAAAACGCCGAAAACTGACGGAACGAAATTCAGCCGCCGAATTTCAGTCGTAGTATGTCTACACTCATAGACTCTGCCGAATTAGCTGTCAAAAGACAGTTTATGTTAGTGTGCTAAGCTATCTTGCAGTTGTCTCTCCAAAAAAATAAACACGTATATTGTGTGCTACTGCACTGAGTCAACAAACGACCCGATGAAGCCTAGACAATAAAAACACACACATATCACGCCTATAACCCTTGCGGGGTAGGCCCAAATACAGACCACTCTTCTTGGAACACTTCGACAAGAAAGAGGTGAACCATCTGAACATCGGCGCGAGTACGAATGGGACTTTGACCAGCCACAGAAATATGAGGCTACCCGGGGGACATGACGTCAGGTAGGTTTTTCTCATCCCCATCATTGACAGCCGATGTGGCGCAGTGGTTAGTATGACTGATTAGAATGAGTTCCGGGGTCACTCACAAAGTCGATATTTATCACTTTGTGAATTTGTTCCCAGTCTGGTTAGGACATTGCAGGCTGAACCATCTGATTGTCCAAAAAGCAAGATGGTCGTCGCTCCCGGTTGCTGTCTATGATGGCGGTCGTTACACAACCACGTCAGAGGCCTGCTATTTGCAGTAGGCGGTTGAACTCTGATACCAGGGTTCATCGGATCGTTGAACGACGTTGAACGACGACTACGACGTGACCCACACGAAAAGAGAGAGAGATCCCCATCATCAGGCAGGAAATGTTCATTGTTGGACACGAACTTGCCTCAGGTGCATTCTTAGACCGTGATTTTGGCAGTAGTATCCAACGGCTGCCCTTAGAAGGGTTGTTAGAAGGTCGTTAGTTTTTGCTTTACTCTTGTGAGAAACACTCGATGAACGTTGCTAGGGCGTTAATAAGTGAGTAGGTGAGAGCATTTGGAATAGAAGTTTGTAGAGGAGACAAAGTGGGTAGTTATTAGGCGCGTCCACACCAAGCGAGACTGTTCGCTGCCTCCCTGCCTCGCGTACCAAACGACCATAAATATACGTTCCTCACCCGAGGCAACGCACGCTCTAGCTCGGGCGAACGCGCAGCCAAAATCAACGCGCCTCAAAAGTTTGCCTATTAATTTATTAGGCGCCCAAATTGGATCGAACTTGCCTCGCCTGCGCACGAGCGTATGCCGCGCGAGGCAGTGAGGCAGCGAGCAGCCTCGGCTGGTGTGGACGCACCTAATATATAGAACTGTTTTTACCAGTGAATAATATTCAGTTTCCCGCGGGAAAACGGGTAGCATTATTTTATATGGATTGTTAGATAAAAGTTTCTACCAAAAAATCTAAGTCTGTTTATTTTTTTCACAGGATAGAGAACGACCTGGGCGGCGACGCGAACCCGGGTCTTGGCCTGCAGCGAGCCTTGGTCGAGGAGGGCAACTTCGAATTCGTAAGTCAACTGCACATCATCAACATGCTCTCGGTAGAACTGCCCAGACGTAAGTCGCGACCACATTTGTCGCTGGTGTGCACGACCCTTAATAAACGTGCACGGTGTGGGTAGTTCTTATAATGTGTAACTAAGTTCATTCTGATAAATAAATTCCATGTAACGATATTCAATAATCTTATCCCTAATGAATTCGTAAGTCAACTGCACATCGTTAACATGCTCTCGGTAGAACTGCCCAGGCGTAAGTCGTGACCACATTTGTCGCTGGTGTGCACGCGCCTTCATTTGACCAATTTGGTCTCTTGCGTGCACGGTGTGGCTAGTTCTTTCTAATATGTAACTAAATTTATCCTCTTATATAACAAATTCCATAACGACAAGTAACGTAATTTAAACTTATCGATATTGTAACGATATTTAAACTTATCCCTAAAGAATTCGTAAGTCAACTGCACAACATCAACATGCTCTCGGTAGAACTGCCCAGGCGTAAGTCAGTGTGCACGGACCTTTATACACGTGCACGGTGTGGGTAGTTCCAAGCTAATATAACAAATTCACTCATACTGTATTGCCCCATTTAATTCAACCTCCATTGCGTGAATTTGCGTGTTGTTGTTAAATAGATAAAATACCTAATTTTACACGAATAATATGACATGCATGAAATACTGGAAAAATTATCTGAAATTCTGGGTCAAACTCTAGTAAATGTCATTTGCAAATGAAGAACTGAATGTTTTCTACTATAAATTTAGGACAAGTTTTCTACCCAGGCGTAAGTCACGACCACATTTGTCGCTGGTGTACACGACCCTTTAAAAACGTGCACGGTGTGGGTAGGTCCTGAAAAATGAAAACCAAAACATGCTAAAATAAAAATAACTAAACTTTCATGCCTACTACATTTAACATTCTCTCTATAAATATGCTCCTAAATAATTTGTAAGTTAATAAAATTAATGAAATTTTCATACTGTCACCCATTATGCCTTTGTTTGTCTCTCCGTGCACGGTGTGAATAGGGCGTAGCGTTCCTTATTTATGAAACATAATGTTTATAATTCTCTTTTTTACCAGTTTTTGATAATATTAGTTCCCTTGTATTTTAACCGTGTGGTGCCGGCTTAGAATAGCATCACTTCATATCTTACCCGTGGGTGTCGTAACAAGCGACTAAGGGATTTGAAATGTGTATTGCAATTTTGACAACCTGTCTCTATAGTGATACACGGTCTTCTGAGTGACTCGACCTTTTGCCAGACGTGGTGTGAATGGACGTTTTTTTACAGCCGTTTACGTATATGTCTGTCTGTCTGCGCACGTTGTACTAATGATTTTTTTAAGTAGTAAAATAAATGTGCGTGTCCACAGCTGCGCTACCTGTCAGTGGAGGAGCTGGAGTCCCGGGTGGCGTCGCTCGACGCGGAGATGGAAGCCGAGATCGAACAACTGCGTGCCAGGTATCACATAGTTTTGTCCTTTGATTGTTTTAATCATCACTTTACAAAGGTCGTGTGGTGCCAGCTTAGAATAGCATCACGTAACGTAGCGTCGCCAGTACAGATGGCGAAGGTCGCTGTTTCAAATCCAGCTTGCGGTGAAAATCTTGCAAGTTTTCCTAAATTGTATGCCTAACACGTGTTTTTTTTTTATTTGGTATTTAACGTAGCGTGTCGTAAAAGGCGTCTAAGGGGTGAATCCTGGGATGGGCAGCAGTGTTCCCTGTGAATATCTACAATTCTTTGAACTGCGCTCTCGTTAATTCGCCTGCCAAGCGTGGCGAGTATGGAAATACCCCCAAATTGGAGGAGGCCCATGTCCAGCTGTGGACTATTGTGTTGCGGCTGTTAATGTAAGGTAAGTCAGTACAATATCTAAAGTGGAATCTATCTATCCAGGTACACCAACAAGCGCCAGCCCATACTCGACGCGATCAACAACAAACGCACCCGACAACAAAACTTCTAACCCTGCCGGAGTCACACACATTGTGAAAGTAACATGAATTCTGAATGGTTCTAAACGAAAACTGTATTGATTATTGATTTTATGTGTGAATGAAAAAGCGATAAAATGCACTGGCCTATTACAGTAACTAATGGCAGAGTTGCCCCACATTACAATTCCATACTATAGTCCCATTAAATTCGCTGTAAAGCAAAACTAAGGGTGAGAATCCACCAGAGCTGTGCGAGGTAGCGAGGCGGTGAGCGAGGAAAAAATCCACCAATAGAATCACTTCATTTTCCTAGCCTCGCTCAGCTCAGCTCTGGTGGAATAGGGTTGAGCGAAGCGAGGCCACTCTACATACAAAACAAGCGAGAAATGTGTGCGAGGAATGTGTTGCGAGGAATGTGTAGCGAGGAATGCGTTGCGAGGAATGCGTTGCGAGAAATGTGTTGCGAGGTTTCCACTACATCGCATTCCCCCGCTCACACATTTCACAGCTTCGCAACGCATCCTCGCTCCGCACATTAATGCGCATTTTCACAGCTCCGCTACGCATCCTCGTACGGCACATTTTACTCGCACAGCTTTGGTGGAAACCCCTACACATTTCCACAGCACAGCTACGCATCCTCGTACGACACATTTTCCTCGCACAGCTCTGGTGGATTCTCACCCTTACGTTGTGCTGAGGAAGGGTTCACATCGTTATACATATGAATTGGACGAATAGCAAACCTTATCAAGAAAATATTTATCGGGTCTTTTTGACCTGTATGCGTCGATGGATTTGTACTGTATAAGTTAAAGTGCCAAAGAATTTAAAAGAGTGATCGTCATCTCACATTCCTAATTTAACCATTTCAGCAAAAAAAAAATGGCCAAATTGAATAGTAACATATTGTTACTTATATTTCGAATAAAGATGAACTGAATGAATAAGTGATATGTAAAACCCCTAAGTGCGATCTCTTAACTTTCTATCTATGGCAACATGAACTCTGACATATAAGTTGCACCGGGTCGTTCGTTGATTCGGAATTCTTGGCGTCTCAAACGAGCAAGCAAGACAAATCAATAAATACATCTTATCTTTAACTGTTCGGGAATATTCCTATAGAACTAGATCTAGATAGATGGTTCTTGTAGAAAATTATAGTAAGACCATTTTCGAATCGTGTGTAACCAAGGGATTTATATTTCGAGTTGAATTTTCAGCAATAAGGGCTCAAAATATTACAACGAATTTTGAATAATAAGAGCTGTTTCGGCTTCTACTGTGCTTGAAGTCCATTTTGATCTATATTTCGGTGATTCTATCATAATATTAATACTGATGTGTAATGTGATGATATGGCCGTCGTGCGTGTATTAAATTCATGACAACATCATGTAGATAGTGATGTAATTATAGCTCCTCGTATTTTATTTTATTCTTATAAATTATTGTATTTATGTAGGATTGTTTCTCAAATAAGAAAGATAATCGAAAATTTATATCTTACTATATTATGCTTAAGGCCATTGCAGACCGTACGCACCTTTTAGTAGCAATTATACAAAAGTAAGACGCTCTTCCATCTGCGTTGTCTTTTAGAATACTGTAAAATATGGTCTGAAAGAAAATAGAAAGTGGTTCTTTTTTCATTTATAAGTTTCTAGATTTAAATTCTCAGAAACCTATTTTGCATATTATACTTAGTAGTTAACTGAATAATTTTAGTTCCTTATATTGTTTAGATCTCAAGTTAAATCTCGCATATTGTATTATAGCTACTATTATTATGTATTTGAGTCGGTTTGTACAGTTATAAATTAATAATACATGTAGCAGGTTGTGAGTGAATGAATTTACAAATATTTTGTTTTGATTGTCCACTTTAATGAAGCTTTTTCCAAATCGGTGTGTCTACAAAATCTCTGTTAGAAATACAAATCGGTTTTTATTGACGACTACGAGGACTACAAAATCCACTGGCATAATTGGTTGCCTCGTCGCGGTTTAATTGAGGTTTTTTTTTTTTCAAACTATTTTATATTTACTCTAATAACTGTTGCTAGATAAGCACTGTATGTATGTTTCAATCTACTTCTAAGAGAGTTTAATAAATGTAACTTATTCTCTTCAGATTAGTATCTAAATCTTATGAAATCTAGATATTTTTCGGACTAACTACGGTCTATGTCTAATATGTCATCTTGGTACTACCTACAACTATCTACAACATGCTATTCCGAAATAGGTATACCTTTTTCTAAGATCTTTAGCCAGAGTATTTTCATAGCTATAATGTAAGTAAATAAATTATAACTTGCACAGATAAAGAGTGGATCCCGAATGAATTCGCAACATTGGTGTTTGCCTCTGTATCGTATTATATGACATATGAACAGGATGTCAATAATAATGTTGCCAATCGGGTCCATTTTTTATCTGTGAAAATTTTACAAATAGTGTCAGAGTTGTTGATACTAGACTTTCACTTCTTCGATAATTAAATATCTACAAACTATTAGAAGTGCCATTAATATAAAAAGATCATAGTATTTTCGTACTTCGAGTGATAGCATTTATAGAATTTCTATTATTTTCTGTGAGAAGGTATTTATTTGGTGCCATTAGTGTCTACTTGTAAACTTTATTTTGTAATCATATTTCTCGAATATTGAAGGTAAAATACGACTTCAGAGTGGCATAATTTTTAAAATAATAACACGATTTTGAAGAGCATTAAAATGTGTAAGTAAGCCAAATAATAAAGTTTTTTTATTTAGCGGACTTTGGCCCCTGATCCGCAAGATGGCGTTTTGTCAGATTATCTAAAAAAATAGGGTTTTTGGAAGAACGACCTTTACCAATTCTGTGCATTATTCGGCCTATGACATTGGAGTGTTTGTTTATAAATGTACAGGGTAAAAATGTAATACGTATGTATATAATTAAAATTGCTTAGCGAATAGCTTGCTTTCGAAATTAAGTTGGTTTTTGTTCATTTATTATAAGGTGTAATAATTTAATTAATAATTTAATATTAACAATAGTCAATGTTGGGTGGCAGAATCTAAACATATCTAAGTTTGTGAGCTGTTAAGATGTCTACCATTCTAATGATTGCCTTTTCGGAAATGCCTGCTGTCGTTTCGATAAGTTCAAAAAACAAACTCCAGTCTGCTTTTCTACCATACGGTCAACCAGCGCAGGCAGGATTTGGTCCTAGGACTTTCGGCTTCAGTACTGCCGACGCCTTTACCAACTGGGCTACCGTGGCTCAATTTGTATATCTTGGCCACTAACGCGTGGCAGGGCTCCATCTACCGGGATAGTTTTGCAACTAACTCTATCTTTATCATATTGATGGGAGATATTTCCGAGAAGGCGTGTGATAGTGAACAAAGATTGTAATGTATAGTTGTTGGTTGAACGGCGCGTCCGTAGAGACGAGTGCTTCTTGTGTTTTGTACCTTATGCCGACGACACACGGATGAATATCGAATATTTTAAATTCATTAGAGTTGGGTAAATTGTTTTGCAGAAGTTGTCATTTCAGTATCATAACATAATCATCGAAAGATATAACAAACTCGACAGGAGATACTCATGTCATACATGCATGATCATGATAGCCGCCTGTTCCACCTATCCCTACTGGCCTATCCCCCCTAGTAGGGAAGAGCGGAATTTTTTTCCTTTCTTTTCTACTAGGGGGGATACGTCTTCCACATAGTTCCACCATAACAAGGTATAGTCAGAGAGAAAAGTATTCAGTTAAAAGAAATTATAGAACTAATTTATTGGGCAAAAATCAAGCCTCCGTCTAGGCTCATCATCACACAAGCGGTTTAAGAGCAGATGCAGAGGGGAGGCGGAAGCGCCGCAAATTTGTTGCGGACGCACGGCAGACTTACAACGTTTTGGTAAATATCGCCGACATCCGCTGCGCTTCCGCAACATATTCGCTGCGCATCCACCTCCGTTCCGCATCCGCTACCCCAATACCGCTTGTGTACAAAAGCCTAAGGTACAGCCAAGGTCTAGACAAGATCTACTAAATGACAGCTGTCAAACTTAAACATGGTTTTTCTCGGTAAACATTATAGATTACAAGTTTCTTGGAAATAGACGAGATGATCATTTCGAATGACAGCTGTCAAACTTTAAACGTGTTTTTATCAGAAACTATGCATGCCAGACAACAAGTTTCTCAGGGGAACTTGTTGGTCTTGAACAAATCTACATTTCAGGTGACAGCTGACAAACTTTAAACGCGTTTTTCTCAGAAACTATGCATGCCAGACAACTAGTTTCTTATGGGAAGTTGTTGGTCTTGAACAAATCTACATTTCAGGTGACAGCTGTCCAACTTTAAACGCGATTTTCTCAAAAATTATGCTTGCCAGACTACTAGTTTGTTAGGGGAAGTGGTTGGTCTTGAACAAATCTACATTTCAGGTGACAGCTGTCAAACTTTAAACACGTTTTTCTCGGAAACTATGCATGCCAGACAACTAGTTTGTTAGGGGAAGTTGTTGGTCTTGAACAAATCTACATTTCAGGTGACAGCTGTCAAACTTTAAACGCGTTTTTCTCGAAAACTATGCTTGCCAGACAATTTGTTTTTTAGAGGAAGTTGTTGGTCTTGACGAGATCTTCACTTGGTATGACAGCTGTCAACTTATTAACTCGTTTTTCTGGGAAACTATGCATGCTAGGCTACTAGTTTCTTTGACAAAGTTGTAAGCCTAGACAAGATCTATTAAATGACAGCTGTCGAACTGAACAATGCTTTTTCTCTAGTTGTCTGGCAAGCATAGTTTCCGAGAAAAACACGTTTAAAGTTTGACAGCTGTCACCTGAAAAGAAGATTTGTTCAAGACCAACAACTTCCTTTAAACTAGTTGTCTGGCATGCATAGTTTCCGCGAGAAACCATGTTTAAGTTTGACAGCTGTCATTTAGTAGATCTTGTCTAGACCTTGGCTGTACCTTAGGCTTTTGTACACAAGCAGTATTGGGGTAGCGGATGCGGAACGGAGGTGGATGCGCAGCGAATATGTTGCGGACGCGCAGCGGATGTCGGCGATATTTACCAAAACGTTGTAAGTCTGCCATGCGTCCGCAACAAATTTGCGGCGCTTCCGCCTCCCCTCTGCATCTGCTCTTAAACCGCTTGTGTGATAAGAGCCTAGACGGAGGCTTGATTTATGCCCAATAAATTAGTTCTATAATTTCTTTTAACTGAATACTTTTCTCTCTGACTATACCTTATTATGGTGTAACTATGTGGAAGACGTATCCCCCCTAGTAGAAAAGAAAGGATAAAAATTCCGCTCTTCCCTACTAGGGGGGATAGGTCAGTAGGGATAGGTGGAACAGGGGATGATAGCTAACTTTTCCCATGACACTTAATAAATAATCATGCCACCTATCGAGTCACTTTGTATAGGAAGTTCAATTTTGTTTCAAGTTTTAGTATGTTCTTTAGGGAGAGTTCTTCAGTTTTATGAGTAGAAGTGGTATCTTGTAAGATGTAGTTTTCTCCGTGTGTGGCCGGCAAACCTTGTACTTGTATAGTTTGTTGTAGAATGGAAGTGCACTTTGTAATTAATTGTAGCTGTTGAGTGATAGCGAGGCATTATATTTTTGGACAGATTCACTGAATAAAAATATGACAACTTTACAACTTAGTTTTTATTAACTTCATAATCATATCCTAATTCTCCCGAACTCCAAAATACAGAATACTTAACAATTTTTAGATCTCAATGACTAGTAATTTTGATACGTAAAATTTTTGTAATCTCGAAAATTAATCTAAACCAGATCTTCCTTCAGTCTTCAATTATGTAAAAGGAACCAATTATACAAATATCTAACATAAAACTAATATTGCTAAAAGTAATCGGTGGGTAAATAATACATTATGTTGTAATAAATAGGCAAGAAAGGCAATACATTACGCAACGGGGCGGCACCTAAAACGAGTAGATAATGAGAGTTTTTTGAAGATGGTAATCCAAAAGAGAGCGCTGCACGCTGCCGTAGACTGGCTGTCAAAATCTGTCAGCTAAGAACCCTATCACCCAAGCGCTAAGCGGATGTGGAGCGGAGCGGATGCCCAGCGAATTCTTTGCGGACAAGCAGCGGATTTTCAACGTTTTGATAAACATCGTCGGTATCCGCCGCGCTTGTGTGATAAGGATCTAATCCGGTAGATTTTTGCGGCGTAGAACGCCATATTGCTGATTAGCTTCTCCAAAAAACGCCCACTAATGATTTTGTTTTTGCAAATATCAGAAAATACATGAAATGTCTTCATCTAGGTGGCGCCACTAGCGTAATAATCTTGCTACAAAAAGTAAAACTTATCATATAGATTTACAACCTTGCAAGTAAAATAAAGCAAAATCGAGTAAACTTTTGTATGAGAACTTCATAATACTACCTAACACAGGTGGTTTTACCACAGTTTATTTACATCACAGGACTGTACAATGTCTGTACATAAAAATGAATGAATGGAAACTCTCGTAACATCCCAGTTACAAATTTAAAAATAAAAATTACTGCGGTAAAATCCACTACCTATAGTAAAAACAGACCTATAAAATCATTAATTAGTAGCTACCAACTTAACACTGAGTGTTGATTAGATAAAAATATCTTTACTTTTATTAATTAGACTATGATTGATTACAGAAATAATGAGTATAATACGTTCAATGCGATATATTGCTGTTCAGTTACAATAACAAAAACTGATTAATATCAAAAAGAAAACATATTGTAAGCATAAACGGAAGACATTTTTATCTATGGGGCATCGGTACAAAGCGTAAGTAAAAGTATTAGGGAAATAGCACTAAGTTTCGTGGACCTATTTGGTCCATAAAACTGTACAAATCTTGTTCCACGACTTTTCTTCTTCTTCTTCGTGTCACTGGTCCTAAGATGGTAGATTAAATTTGGTATTGCCAATATTTGGCTACGGCTACCCCATTCCCGGTAGCTTCACGACTTTTGAATAAAATATATGCAAATAATGTGGTGGCCATAAATATCAATAAAGAGAGTTTAAAACAATAATTTTCTTCTACTATAACTATTAACAAACTTGGACTGCCCCACAATAAAAAAGAGTGGGTACTGGGATACTGAATTCCTACAGAGCACTCAAAAATATACGAAACTTAGGGCTACTTACATTTTTACGTTAACATTTTGAACACTCGTCTGTTCTTACACAAAGGCTACCCTATATCGACGATCACATCACAGCTACCATGGAATGTAACAGGTACCAATAATCTCAAATAACATACATTAACCACTAACAACTCTTTGTTTTAAAATGAGAATTAATTCTAATTTCTACATTGTTTTTATGGAATGCTAGTTCGCTATTTCTGCCAATGCCAAGATTCTTAAAATACTTATATTAAGAGTCCATTTGTTTATTGCTTTAGAAAGTATACAACGTTATCTACTAACCAAGATACTAACATTTTAAGATCATATTAACTCAAGCAAGAGGACAATGTATGGCACAAAGTTTTCCTATTAGAAAACTTTTACGTAATTTCATATGAAATTTCTACGTAGTTTTAAATAATTTTAGAGAGCTTATAAAATTTCGATCGAAAGAAAAATCTTGGTTCTAGACATCCCAAGCTATCACCCGAGCAAATTTTCATTTGGCCATGATCAAGTATTTTGTTATAGAAAGGCCATTTTTATTCAAGTTATGTTATGTATGATATACGAACAATTTTGCAAGATTGATAGATTCGGATATGCCCTTTCATTCGCGCGACCTTTTGACCATCCTTGAACTTCAAGCTAAGCTTAACATCGTCTGCAAGTAACTTTGAAGTCAACCAAGTACCTACATCCATCCATTGTATGAAATTATACTATCAATGAACTATCTAATAGACGAAAAGTAATATCTAAGAATAGCCCCAAGGAACCTGTAGACGGTTTTGTATAACCTAAGAAATAGTCTAGACTATAGATATAGGGTGTATCGCCCGGTGCTAGTGCCGTAGTATCATTTGACAATAGAAAGCTGTCCAGTACTGAAACAAATATAATATAAAAATAAGTAAGTCATCATCTTCCTGTCCTTATCCCAATTACTTGGGGCGGCGCAACACGTTTTGTTTGAACAAAAAATCATTTTGCAAAAGGATTTGGCTTAATTTTACGACCTGCAGCCGCCTGCTTGACGTCAACCTTCTTTGGGAATGCTAATTGCTATCGTAGGTGTTATTACCGCCACCATATGGTTGACCATAGCCGGCAGATATTGTAGCCATGGTCAATAACTCTACGTCGCCTTTTACGAAATCCAGAAATCTTAACTGCTACCACTCGGCACTATACAAATAAGTAGGTAAGTAAATTAGGTAATAGGCGCGTCCTGATAGGGCGAGTAGCCTCGCGTGCTCAGCCTTACGCATGCCTAGGGCGAGGCACTTCCATACCAATGATGTAGGTGCGACGCACGAGCATGCGAGGCTGCTCATAATGGAGTTTCTTTTTTAACAGAATTGAGGCCTTTTACTTAATACTAGCTGGTGCCCGCGAACTTCGTCTCGCCAAGTGATGTTTTCCTGTGTTTCGTGTTTATGTTATATTTATTTCGTATTTATAGTTTAGCCATGCTCCTTGTGTCCCTCGTCAGGTAGGTAGACAGGCCATCCAGTGCTGATAAAAGTTATCATCACTTATCTATCATCATAAACGTTGATGAAGACCTTAATCAAAACATTTGTCAGCCACCATTTCAAACATCAAAATGGATGCATGCACAATCTATGGCGGCGCCCACAGCGCAGCACATCTGTAAGATGCATACCAATTTCAAATGGTTGGTTGGTTGGTTGTCGGGTATCCGGGTTCTATTCCCGGTAGGACACTCAAAAAGTTGATATTTTCGCTTAGTGTTTTTTATTTCCTAGTCGCAGTCTGTTTAGGACATTGCATTCTGAACTAGGTATCTGATTGTCAGAAAACCAAGATGGTTCCGTGTTTCGGCCCCGGTTGCTGTTTATGATTAAAAAGACGGTGGTCGTTACACAGCCATGTCAGAGGCCTGCTTGCTATTTGGAGTAGGCAGTTGAAAAACTCTGACACCTCGGTTCATCGGGTCGCTGAACGACTTGGTGTCCCACACGAAAAGAAGTTTCCCTCAAATTATTTTTCAGGGTTTATTACCTAAAGGGTACTGATACTTCACTGTCTGTTTGTTCATCCATCTAAGTATCACCAGTGGCTCCTGCAACGAAACTATAGGCTACAATTCTACTGGTGAAATTCGATGTACATTGCGTAGCCGATTAGCAATTATGATTTCATTAATAAACCGGCTACGCAATGTACATCGAATTTAGCCTGTAGAATAGTGGCCTGTAGTTTAGAAAAATCGGGTACAGGAGGCTGTATCTCATAAACCGTGATAGTTAGAGTTGAAATTTTCTCAAATGTCATATTTCTGCTACCGCTATAAAAACAATTAATACTTAGCACAGAAATAAAATAAAATTAAAAGGAGGCTGCCATACAAATATTTATTTAATATCGTATTTTTTGGGGGAATGAGCAACTTTCCCGCAGTAAAAATCCTAGATGTTGACCAATGCTAGAAGCCACATATTACAAAAAGGTTCATCAATATATTTTACTTCTTTTCGGAGATTATCGCGTTTCGTACTTCGAGTGATAGCATTTATAGAATTTCTATTATTTTCTATGGGAATGTATGTATTTGGTGCCATTGGTGTCTACTTGTAAACTTTATTTTCTAATCATATTTCTCGAATATTGAAGGTAAAATACTACTTCAGAGTGGCATAATTTTTAAAGTAATTACACGATTTTGAAGAGCATTAAAATGTGTAAGTAAGCCAAATAATAAAGTTTTTTTATTTAGCGGACTTTGGCCCCTGATCCGCAAGATGGCGTTTTGCCAGATTATGTAAAAAATAGGGTTTTCGGAAGAACGCCCTTTACCAATTCTGTGCATTATTCGGCCTATAACATTGGAGTGTTTGTTTATAAATGTACAGGGTAAAAATGTAATACGTATATGATTAAAATTGCTTAGCGAATAGCTTGCTTTCGAAATTAAGTTGGTATTTGTTCATTTTTTTATTTATAAGGTGTAATAATTTAATTAATAATTTAATATTAACAATAGTCAATATTGGGTGGCAGAATCTAAACATATCTAAGTTTGTGAGCTGTTAAGATGTCTACCATTCTAAAGATTGCCTTTTCGGAAATGCCCTCTGTCGTCTCGAAAACGCTTTAGTTTTAGAACCTTGCTTCACCTTTACTTTTCTACACAGACTACTATTTTGACTATTTTTTTAGACTTTCAAACTTTTCCTCGCAGGATTCTGCGACTTTCGGCATCAGTACCTACTGCCGACCATGGTATAATAAGATACTCCGCCTGGTATTCCATTCCGAGACTCGTGAACCACGTGACTAACACAAGCCTACGTCATCATGCTTGGTGGTTACCAAAATTACCCACTCTTATGATTGTTTTTGTAAATCATATAAGATACTGTTAACTAATAAATAAAGTTCAAGTTAATACACACGTACCTAAATCTAAATTATAATATTATTCAGAAATATTTTAACTCAATTTTCTGAGATTGAATTTACCCCATATCGTATTTTATTGAAATAAAGTGGCAATACTAGTGACGTAGGCAAGTGTTTTTCTGGGAATGTAAGACCATGTTTTATTAGACTATGCTGCCGATGCCTTTACCAACTGCATGGGCTACCGTGGCTCAATCTGTATATCTTGGCCACTAACGCGTGGCAGGGCTCCATCTGCTGGGATAGTTTTGCAACTAATTCCATCTTTATCATATTGTATAATTTTTGTTGTAATTTGCACTAGATATGTAGGTATTTCCGAAAAGGCGTGTGATAGTGAACAAAGATTGTAATGTATAGTTGTTGGTTGAACGGCGCGTCCGCAGAGACGAGTGCTTCTTGTGTTTTGTACCTTATGCCGACGACACACGGATGATTATCGAATATTTATGATTTATTGGATTGCAACAATTTTTTGGTTTCTTACTTTTTGGGTAAATTGTTTTGGATAAGTTGTTATTTCATAATCAAATCATCAAAAGATATAACAAACTTGACAGGAGATACGCATGATGTCATGCATGATCGATCATGATACTAAATTTTCCTGAGGCACTTAAGGTGAGAATAAATAATCATAAATGCCACCTATCGAGTCTCATTTTGTATGGGAAGTTCAATTTTGTTTCACTTTTTAGTATGTTCTTTAGGGAGAGTTGTTCAGTTTCACAAATACCTTATCCTTATTTTTATGATTTCTCTTGTTAGTTAGACGTGGTATTTTGTAATATGTAATTTTGTCCGTGTGTGGTCGGCAAACCTTGTACTTGTATAGTTTGTTGTAGAATGGAAGTGCACTTTGTAATTAATTGTAGCTGTTGAGTGATAGCGAGGCATTATATTTTTGGACAGATTCACTGAATAAAAATATGACAACTTTACAACTTAGTTTTTATTAACTTCATAATCATATCCTAATTCTCCCGAACTCCAAAATACAGAATACTTAACAATTTTTAGATCTCAATGACTAGTAATTTTGATACGTAAAATTTTTGTAATCTCGAAAATTAATCTAAACCAGATCTTCAGTCTTCAATTATGTAAAAGGAACCAATTATACAAATATCTAACATAAAACTAATATTGCTAATAGTAATCGGTGGGTAAATAATACATTATGTTGTAATAAATAGGCAAGAAAGGCAATACATTACGCAACGGGGCGGCACCTAAAATAAGTAGATAATGGGAGACTTTTGAAGAAGGTAATCCGATCGATAGCGCTGAACGTTGCCGACGTTGCCGTAGACTACTGTCAAAATCCGTCAGCTAGCCCTATCACAGCGGATGCGCAGCGAATTCTTTGCGGACAAGCGGTGGATTTTCAACGTTTTGATACAAACACCGTCGCGACGGTGTGTCGGTATCCGCCGCGCTTGTGTGCTAAGGCTCTGATACGGTAGATTTTGGCGGAATATATTGCGGATTAGCTTCTCCAAAAAACGCCCACTAATGATTTTGTTTTTGTAATGACAAGAAAATATAGGAAATATCTTCACCTAGGTGGCGCCACTAGCGCAATTATCTTGCTACAAAAGTAAAATCTATCTTCTAGATTTACAACCTTGCAAGTAAAATAAAGCAAGAATGAGTAAACATTTGTATGAGAACTTTATAGTACTACCAAACACAAGTGGTTTTACCACAGTTTACCATTATTAATTACATCACAGGACTGTACAATATCTGTACATGAAAATGAATGAATGGAAACTCGTCGTACCATCCCAGTTACACATTTAAAAATAAAAAATACTGCGGTAAAAACAGACCTATAAAATCATTGATACCTAATAGCTACCAACATAACACTGAGTGTTGATTACATTAAAATATCTTTACTTTTATTAATTACTAGACTATGATTGATTACAGAAATAATGAGTATAAAACGTTCAATGCGATGTTACTGTTCAGTTACAATAACAAAACTGATTAATATCAAAAAGAAAACATATTGTAAGCATAAACGGAAGACATTTTTTTCTATGGGGCATCGGTACAGAACGAACCTACATGAAAGTATGTTAGAGAAATAGAGCAAAGTTTTGTGGATTTGTTTGGCCCATAAAACTGTACAGATCTTGTTCCACAACTTTTGGAAATGTACAAAAAATGAGGGTTTTCATAAAATTCAAGAAGGAGATTTTGAATCATAATATTTTTCTTCCAGCTTAAATGATTACCCCAGAATATAAAAGTAGTTACTGGGATAATGAATTTCTACGCAGCACTCAAATACACCAAACTTAGGGCTACTTACATTTTTACGTTAACACTTTGAACACTCGTTTGTTCTTACACAAAGGCTACCCTATATCGACGATCACATCACAGCTACCATGGAATGTAACAGGTACCAATAATCTCAAATAACATACATTAACCACTAACAACTCTTTGTTTTAAAATGAGAATTAATTCCAATTTCTACATTGTTTTTATGGAATGCTAGTTCGCTATTTCTGCCAATGCCAAGATTCTTAAAATACTTATATTAAGAGTCCATTTGTTTATTGCTTTAGAAAGTATACAACGTTATCTACTAACCAAGATACTAACATTTTAAGATCATATTAACTCAAGCAAGAGGACAATGTATGGCACAAAGTTTTCCTATTAGAAAACTTTTACGTAATTTCATATGAAATTTCTACGTAGTTTTAAATAATTTTAGAGAGCTTATAAAATTTCGATCGAAAGAAAAATCTTGGTTCTAGACATCCCAAGCTATCACCCGAGCAAATTTTCATTTGGCCATGATCAAGTATTTTGTTATAGAAAGGCCATTTTTATTCAAGTTATGTTATGTATGATATACGAACAATTTTGCAAGATTGATAGATTCGGATATGCCCTTTCATTCGCGCGACCTTTTGACCATCCTTGAACTTCAAGCTAAGCTTAACATCGTCTGCAAGTAACTTTGAAGTCAACCAAGTACCTACATCCATCCATTGTATGAAATTATACTATCAATGAACTATCTAATAGACGAAAAGTAATATCTAAGAATAGCCCCAAGGAACCTGTAGACGGTTTTGTATAACCTAAGAAATAGTCTAGACTATAGATATAGGGTGTATCGCCCGGTGCTAGTGCCGTAGTATCATTTGACAATAGAGAAAGCTGTCCAGTACTGAAACAAATATAATATAAAAATAAGTAAGTCATCATCTTCCTGTCCTTATCCCAATTACTTGGGGCGGCGCAACACGTTTTGTTTGAACAAAAAATCATTTTGCAAAAGGATTTGGCTTAATTTTACGACCTGCAGCCGCCTGCTTGACGTCAACCTTCTTTGGGAATGCTAATTGCTATCGTAGGTGTTATTACCGCCACCATATGGTTGACCATAGCCGGCAGATATTGTAGCCATGGTCAATAACTCTACGTCGCCTTTTACGAAATCCAGAAATCTTAACTGCTACCACTCGGCACTATACAAATAAGTAGGTAAGTAAATTAGGTAATAGGCGCGTCCTGATAGGGCGAGTAGCCTCGCGTGCTCAGCCTTACGCATGCCTAGGGCGAGGCACTTCCATACCAATGATGTAGGTGCGACGCACGAGCATGCGAGGCTGCTCATAATGGAGTTTCTTTTTTAACAGAATTGAGGCCTTTTACTTAATACTAGCTGGTGCCCGCGAACTTCGTCTCGCCAAGTGATGTTTTCCTGTGTTTCGTGTTTATGTTATATTTATTTCGTATTTATAGTTTAGCCATGCTCCTTGTGTCCCTCGTCAGGTAGGTAGACAGGCCATCCAGTGCTGATAAAAGTTATCATCACTTATCTATCATCATAAACGTTGATGAAGACCTTAATCAAAACATTTGTCAGCCACCATTTCAAACATCAAAATGGATGCATGCACAATCTATGGCGGCGCCCACAGCGCAGCACATCTGTAAGATGCATACCAATTTCAAATGGTTGGTTGGTTGGTTGTCGGGTATCCGGGTTCTATTCCCGGTAGGACACTCAAAAAGTTGATATTTTCGCTTAGTGTTTTTTATTTCCTAGTCGCAGTCTGTTTAGGACATTGCATTCTGAACTAGGTATCTGATTGTCAGAAAACCAAGATGGTTCCGTGTTTCGGCCCCGGTTGCTGTTTATGATTAAAAAGACGGTGGTCGTTACACAGCCATGTCAGAGGCCTGCTTGCTATTTGGAGTAGGCAGTTGAAAAACTCTGACACCTCGGTTCATCGGGTCGCTGAACGACTTGGTGTCCCACACGAAAAGAAGTTTCCCTCAAATTATTTTTCAGGGTTTATTACCTAAAGGGTACTGATACTTCACTGTCTGTTTGTTCATCCATCTAAGTATCACCAGTGGCTCCTGCAACGAAACTATAGGCTACAATTCTACTGGTGAAATTCGATGTACATTGCGTAGCCGATTAGCAATTATGATTTCATTAATAAACCGGCTACGCAATGTACATCGAATTTAGCCTGTAGAATAGTGGCCTGTAGTTTAGAAAAATCGGGTACAGGAGGCTGTATCTCATAAACCGTGATAGTTAGAGTTGAAATTTTCTCAAATGTCATATTTCTGCTACCGCTATAAAAACAATTAATACTTAGCACAGAAATAAAATAAAATTAAAAGGAGGCTGCCATACAAATATTTATTTAATATCGTATTTTTTGGGGGAATGAGCAACTTTCCCGCAGTAAAAATCCTAGATGTTGACCAATGCTAGAAGCCACATATTACAAAAAGGTTCATCAATATATTTTACTTCTTTTCGGAGATTATCGCGTTTCGTACTTCGAGTGATAGCATTTATAGAATTTCTATTATTTTCTATGGGAATGTATGTATTTGGTGCCATTGGTGTCTACTTACTTGTAAACTTTATTTTCTAATCATATTTCTCGAATATTGAAGGTAAAATACTACTTCAGAGTGGCATAATTTTTAAAGTAATTACACGATTTTGAAGAGCATTAAAATGTGTAAGTAAGCCAAATAATAAAGTTTTTTTATTTAGCGGACTTTGGCCCCTGATCCGCAAGATGGCGTTTTGCCAGATTATGTAAAAAATAGGGTTTTCGGAAGAACGCCCTTTACCAATTCTGTGCATTATTCGGCCTATAACATTGGAGTGTTTGTTTATAAATGTACAGGGTAAAAATGTAATACGTATATGATTAAAATTGCTTAGCGAATAGCTTGCTTTCGAAATTAAGTTGGTATTTGTTCATTTTTTTATTTATAAGGTGTAATAATTTAATTAATAATTTAATATTAACAATAGTCAATATTGGGTGGCAGAATCTAAACATATCTAAGTTTGTGAGCTGTTAAGATGTCTACCATTCTAAAGATTGCCTTTTCGGAAATGCCCTCTGTCGTCTCGAAAACGCTTTAGTTTTAGAACCTTGCTTCACCTTTACTTTTCTACACAGACTACTATTTTGACTATTTTTTTAGACTTTCAAACTTTTCCTCGCAGGATTCTGCGACTTTCGGCATCAGTACCTACTGCCGACCATGGTATAATAAGATACTCCGCCTGGTATTCCATTCCGAGACTCGTGAACCACGTGACTAACACAAGCCTACGTCATCATGCTTGGTGGTTACCAAAATTACCCACTCTTATGATTGTTTTTGTAAATCATATAAGATACTGTTAACTAATAAATAAAGTTCAAGTTAATACACACGTACCTAAATCTAAATTATAATATTATTCAGAAATATTTTAACTCAATTTTCTGAGATTGAATTTACCCCATATCGTATTTTATTGAAATAAAGTGGCAATACTAGTGACGTAGGCAAGTGTTTTTCTGGGAATGTAAGACCATGTTTTATTAGACTATGCTGCCGATGCCTTTACCAACTGCATGGGCTACCGTGGCTCAATCTGTATATCTTGGCCACTAACGCGTGGCAGGGCTCCATCTGCTGGGATAGTTTTGCAACTAATTCCATCTTTATCATATTGTATAATTTTTGTTGTAATTTGCACTAGATATGTAGGTATTTCCGAAAAGGCGTGTGATAGTGAACAAAGATTGTAATGTATAGTTGTTGGTTGAACGGCGCGTCCGCAGAGACGAGTGCTTCTTGTGTTTTGTACCTTATGCCGACGACACACGGATGATTATCGAATATTTATGATTTATTGGATTGCAACAATTTTTGGTTTCTTACTTTTTGGGTAAATTGTTTTGGATAAGTTGTTATTTCATAATCAAATCATCAAAAGATATAACAAACTTGACAGGAGATACGCATGATGTCATGCATGATCGATCATGATACTAAATTTTCCTGAGGCACTTAAGGTGAGAATAAATAATCATAAATGCCACCTATCGAGTCTCATTTTGTATGGGAAGTTCAATTTTGTTTCACTTTTTAGTATGTTCTTTAGGGAGAGTTGTTCAGTTTCACAAATACCTTATCCTTATTTTTATGATTTCTCTTGTTAGTTAGACGTGGTATTTTGTAATATGTAATTTTGTCCGTGTGTGGTCGGCAAACCTTGTACTTGTATAGTTTGTTGTAGAATGGAAGTGCACTTTGTAATTAATTGTAGCTGTTGAGTGATAGCGAGGCATTATATTTTTGGACAGATTCACTGAATAAAAATATGACAACTTTACAACTTAGTTTTTATTAACTTCATAATCATATCCTAATTCTCCCGAACTCCAAAATACAGAATACTTAACAATTTTTAGATCTCAATGACTAGTAATTTTGATACGTAAAATTTTTGTAATCTCGAAAATTAATCTAAACCAGATCTTCAGTCTTCAATTATGTAAAAGGAACCAATTATACAAATATCTAACATAAAACTAATATTGCTAATAGTAATCGGTGGGTAAATAATACATTATGTTGTAATAAATAGGCAAGAAAGGCAATACATTACGCAACGGGCGGCACCTAAAATAAGTAGATAATGGGAGACTTTTGAAGAAGGTAATCCGATCGATAGCGCTGAACGTTGCCGACGTTGCCGTAGACTACTGTCAAAATCCGTCAGCTAGCCCTATCACAGCGGATGCGCAGCGAACTCTTTGCGGACAAGCGGTGGATTTTCAACGTTTTGATACAAACACCGTCGCGACGGTGTGTCGGTATCCGCCGCGCTTGTGTGCTAAGGCTCTGATACGGTAGATTTTGGCGGAATATATTGCGGATTAGCTTCTCCAAAAAACGCCCACTAATGATTTTGTTTTTGTAATGACAAGAAAATATAGGAAATATCTTCACCTAGGTGGCGCCACTAGCGCAATTATCTTGCTACAAAAGTAAAATCTATCTTCTAGATTTACAACCTTGCAAGTAAAATAAAGCAAGAATGAGTAAACATTTGTATGAGAACTTTATAGTACTACCAAACACAAGTGGTTTTACCACAGTTTACCATTATTAATTACATCACAGGACTGTACAATATCTGTACATGAAAATGAATGAATGGAAACTCGTCGTACCATCCCAGTTACACATTTAAAAATAAAAAATACTGCGGTAAAAACAGACCTATAAAATCATTGATACCTAATAGCTACCAACATAACACTGAGTGTTGATTACATTAAAATATCTTTACTTTTATTAATTACTAGACTATGATTGATTACAGAAATAATGAGTATAAAACGTTCAATGCGATGTTACTGTTCAGTTACAATAACAAAAACTGATTAATATCAAAAAGAAAACATATTGTAAGCATAAACGGAAGACATTTTTTTCTATGGGGCATCGGTACAGAACGAACCTACATGAAAGTATGTTAGAGAAATAGAGCAAAGTTTTGTGGATTTGTTTGGCCCATAAAACTGTACAGATCTTGTTCCACAACTTTTGGAAATGTACAAAAAATGAGGGTTTTCATAAAATTCAAGAAGGAGATTTTGAATCATAATATTTTTCTTCCAGCTTAAATGATTACCCCAGAATATAAAAGTAGTTACTGGGATAATGAATTTCTACGCAGCACTCAAATACACCAAACTTAGGGCTACTTACATTTTTACGTTAACACTTTGAACACTCGTTTGTTCTTACACAAAGGCTACCCTATATCGACGATCACATCACAGCTACCATGGAATGTAACAGGTACCAATAATCTCAAATAACATACATTAACCACTAACTACTCTTTGTTTTAAAATGAGAATTAATTCCATATTCGACATTGTATGGAATGCTAACATTCGCTATTTTTGCCAATGCCAAGATTCTTAAAATACTTATTTAAGAGAACATTTGTTTATTGCTTTAGAAAGTATACAACGTTATCTACTAACCAAGATACTAACATTTTAAGATCATATTAATCCCCCCAAGCAAGAGGACAATGTATGGCACAAAGTTTTCCAATCAGAAAACTTTTACGTAATTTCATAAGAAATTTTTACGTAAGTAGTTTTAAATAATTTGAGAGAGCTTATAAAATTTGGGTATGGCAATACCCTCCGATAGGGGGAGGCCCATGTCCAGCAGTGGACTGTTGTGGCTGTTATGGTATGGTATGGTATAAAATTTCGTAAGTGTCCCGCTAATATTGCGGTCGAATGAAAAATCTTGGTTCTGGATATCCCAAGCTATCATTCGAGCAATTTTTAATTTTAACGTGATCAAGTATTTTCTATGAGAGACCAGGTTATTTTATAAGTTTATGTTATGAATGTTATGATATACGATAAATTTTGCAAGATTGATAGATTGGAATATGCCCTTTCATCCGCGCGACCTTTTGATCAACTTCAAGCGAAGCTTTACATCGGCTGCAAACAAGTACATTCATCCATTGTATGAAATTATACTATCAATGAACTACCTAATAGACGAAAAGTAATATCTAAGAATAGCCCCAAAGAACCTGTAGATGGTTTTGTATAACCTAAGAAATATTCTAGACTATAGATATAGGGTGTATCGCCCGGTGCTAGTGCCGTAGTATCATTTGACAATAGAGAAAGCTGTCCAGTACTGAAACAAATGTATTGTAAAAATAAATAAGTAAAATAGGTAATAGACGCGAATAGATAGGGCAAGCAGCCTCGCGTGTTCAGCCGCACGCATGCCTAGGGCGGGGCTCGTCCACACCTCGGTGCGGTCTACCTACAGCGCGTTGCGACGCACGAGCATGCGAGGCTGCTAGCCCGCCCTCTTTCTAGATGCGCCTAACATACATACATACATATATCACGCATATATCTCTTGCGGGGTAGGCAGAGCGTAAAAGGCTGTACAGAACAGCCACTTGGTGTAAGTGACAATAGTTTGAGTGTCACTTGTATATCAGACTGTTGTCATTGTCAGCCTCCTGTCGCCGAAAATTGCGATACACATTTAAAGATACCTATGAATTTGATATGGAAATATTCTGACAGAATTGAGGCTCTTCAATGATTTTTTTTATAATACACATCATAATATGTTTGTACAATTTGCTATTCAATATGATGATAAGATTGATAAGATGTTCACAGAAGACTATTGTTTTATAAGAAGTGATTATTTTATCTGCTTGGTTTTGTATTAGCATACTATTACAAATGAACACAGTAAGTTTATTTGTAGAAGCTGCATGTTTGTTTACTCAAGATAGTTAGTATTATGTAGCTACTATAGTATGTTTGTATGAGTACTACTGTGTAGTGGAAATCTTATATTATTTATAAATAATTACTAAATTAGGAATGTTTGAGGAGCTGGCCTTGCATTCTCGATTCTACTAAACTCCAATGACAATAAAAGAACATAGCTTCTATTTTTGATAGAAGCACCTGGCCTATTTAATTTCACATCGTGAAATTAGAATATTTGTTAGTGATAATGATAAATTTTGTCATCCGCCAGTCACGGCGCGCGCTGGTCGCATCACTCGCATCAAAGCTAGTTCCGTGCACCTAACTACGCTATTTTTCCTCTGTCGCGCACCACGCCTATTCACGCGCTCTGCTATCCCGCTCGCACCACCGCCGAGTAACAAAACCTGCCGACAGTGAGAATTCGTCAACAACCCACATCGCAAAGAACGTTGGCACAACATGGATATGCCTGACGTCGAAATTCAATGATGCCCCCAGTTCGTGCGTGCCTAAAGTGTAACAAGCCTATTAGTGGTGAAGAAACATTACAGTGTTCCACCTGCAATAACTTTTATCACGCTTCCTGTACCCCTCCATCAAATCGCACGAGATCCCAAAGGAAGAACTGGTCGTGCGACCCCTGCAGTAAAACCACTATCCAAGAACCTGCTATCGCTACGCCACCAGAACAAACAAAAAACCACCCAAGAACATCAACACCTACCAACCTCCAACAACCTAATAACGCAGGTCGCATCCACACTATGGCGAACGTAGGGAAAAAAACAACAAATGAAAAAATATCACCCGCAGATTCTGCCCTTTTCCTGCAAATAAAAGAGTTAATGGATCAGAAATTTCTAGCAAATGACCGAAAATTACTTGAAATATCCAATAAACAAGCCATGATCACTGAAAAATATGACCAAGTAATGAAAACGGTCCAGAATTACTCCGAACAATATGATCGCGTAATCAAGGATTTTCACGAGGTTAAATCCAAAACTGCTGACATCCCAGTGATCCAGGATAAACAAGAACATCTGCAAAATCGTATCGCCTCACTAGAACTACAGCTGGATACGCTCAAAACAAAAGACTTCCAACAGGAGTGTGAGATTCGCGGAATACCGTCAAATACCGGCCATACGGACTTGGAAATCATAAACAAACTCCTCCAGGCCATCACCTTTCCACATGATGATAATGACCACAAACCCTCGGCATCTTCCGTGGACCATCACCACCACCCTCGAAAGAAGCCCAGGATAGGGCCGCGCCACGGCCGATTATAGTCAAGTTTGGAACGCAAGCCATCCGCAACACCTTCCTAAAATGTGTCAAATCTACCAACCTCACCATGCTCAAGGAAAAAGGAAGGCGTCTATGTCTAAATGACCTCACAGATGTCCCTGCCCACAGCGCGACGAGCATCTATATCTCCGAGAGACTATCAAACCGAAAAAAGCGACTTCTGAACCTAGTCCGAGCTGCAGCTAAACCAAAAAACTGCCGCGTGTGGACCTGGAACGGCGACATTTTATAAAAAGAAGAAAATAGTGCCCCATTAAAATATGGAATGACTCGCAGATTACATCAATATGACTGTTCACTATTATTTTAATATGTCATGTGTGTTATTCTAATCAAAACTTTCGTCCATCAGTTGAGCTAGTGCTAGTGAGATATAAGCGTGTATATGCCTACTTTACTGCAAAAGTACCTATTACTTTGCATAATATGGGTAAGCGGTTTGTGCGTGGCGGGTTCCTACCTACATGTTATTCACGACACATCCACCTACACTACACTATATCGTCTATACTATTATTGTTAAAAACATATTATAATGATAAATGAATGTGACCTTATCAAAGATATTGACGAATTTGCGTTTACCACCACAATAGCTAACACTCCGAGGAATGTGGCCCACTTTTAACTAATTATCTAGGGTTAAATGTACTTACCATGAACATACGTAGTATTAATCATATTGATTCACTTTGCGTTCTCTTATCTCGACTTAATATTCAATTTCACTTCATATGTCTTACTGAATGCTGGTTAAAAAACAAAGCCCCCACACACCTACAAGGATATATCTATTATGAAAGCTCTAATCACTTAAATAAGTCAGACGGGGTAGTCGTATACGTCAGACAAGACCTTAGTGCAGCAGTAAGTCAATGTTTTTCTATAGTAGATTGCACAAGTTTATTGATCGAGTTTGATGAATTTATATTAATTGTCATATACCGCTCGCCGTCATTCAAGAATCCTACCTCATTTATCGACTCACTTAATGACCAGGTATGCAAGTATAACAAAAACAGGTCAATCCTTGTTTGTGGAGATATAAACCTTGATATTATTGACGAATCGAATACTCATGCTGCATATTACCTAAATTGCATGCTTTCTAACGGTTTCCGCTCCGAAATAAATACTGCAACCCGAGAAACTTCTTGTCTCGACCACCTTATGGTACGTACACAGTACGATTCGGTAGGTATTATCTGTGAGACTAAAATAACAGATCATCTCTGTATTCTCTGTGGTATTAAAGCCAAAAACAAACCTGTTATAAAAAATTGCCACACCCGCATGCTATGTAATTATGATAGGGTAATCACGGCTCTAATGGACCACTCATGGCTCAATATATGCCTTAGCAACGACACAAACGAAGGGTTTAGGTCGATCGTTTCTTTATTGGAAAATAATATAACCACTCACTCTAAAGTCCAGGATAAAAAAGAATTTCACATAAACTTTAAGTTGCCTTGGATAAACAACGACCTTATTCATTTAACGAAAGTCAGAGACACCCTTTCTAGGGAATGTATAAATGCACCCCATGACTCGATTCTTAAAAACGTCTATACCTACTTCCGTAATATTGCCAAATCCAACACTAGGTTGGCCAAAAATAATTACTATAAAAAAGAATTTAACGAAAATATAAATAATCCCCGAAAGTGCTGGCAACTTATACGTTCTCATACCTACACTTCCCCGTGTACCTCCACTATTCCTATAACAAATATCAATAGTCTTAACCTATACTTTAGTAATGTGGGCAGTTCTCTGGCCTCCCAGCTACTATCAAACGTTTCCACAATTTACTCGGATGCCTATTTTGACCAGTTTATCGATAAAACCCCAACCCCCGCGGGCTCCCTGTTTTTCTCACCGGCAACCCCAGCAGAAATTTCGAAAATCATTATAAGTATGAAGGGCAATAGCGCACCAGGGTTTGATAAAATACCTACCAAGCTTCTTAAAATGGACCCGGATCTTTTCGCTGTACCTCTCGCGCATTTATGTAACTTAAGTATGAGCCAGGACTGTTTCCGGAAGTCCTCAAACACGCTATTGTATCTCCTATTTTTAAAAATGGCAATCCTCCTAGAGTCAAATTACAGACCGATCGCTCTTTTAAGTACTATTTCTAAAATCCTAGAACGAGTGATAAAGAAACGCTTACTTGGTTACTTGGAAAACAATAAACTCCTGTCATCCAACCAGTATGGATTTAGAGAGCACAAAAGCACGGAAGATGCAATATTGCATGTAACTAATTTTGTCAGTGACAAACTGGACAATGGAAGAAAATGTATAGGTGTGTTCCTCGACCTAGCCAAAGCCTTCGATACTGTTTCTTTCGAAATACTTATAAGACGAATGGAGGCTTTGGGGGTACGAGGGACCCCATTAAGCTGGTTCCGTAGCTACCTCACAGGCAGAACTCAGCAAGTAAAGCAGGGAGAAAACCTGTCTAGCGTGGAAAATGTCACATTTGGAGTCCCTCAAGGAAGCGTCCTCGGCCCTGTGCTGTTTCTGATGTACCTTGATCAACTTTGTAAAATAAAACTTCATGGAGGGGAGATTGTGGCGTTCGCTGACGACACAGTCCTTCTCTTTGAGGGCAAAACCTGGCAGGAGGCATTTCATGTGGCTCAGAATGGACTAAACATTATTTCAAGCTGGTTTACTACCAGTCTGCTTACAGTAAACAAAAATAAAACCAAATACCTTACATTCAGTATTACTGATCACAATCCCCCTACCAGTGACCATAAACTATTTATACACGAAACCTCCTGCTCTGCCTCTAACCAACCATGCAACTGCACTGAGTTAGGAAGGGTCTCTGAAATAAGGTATTTAGGGCTAATGATTGATTCGCATCTTACCTGGCAATCACATATCAACAAACTAGCAGGACGTCTAAGAAAGCTTATATATTTCTTCGTTAGACTCAGAGACATCGTGGATAGGGAAACGGTACTCTCTGTTTACAACGCCTTGTGCCACTCACTGATCTTATATGGCATCACAGCATGGGGTGGCGCTGCAAAAACACACTTAGAACCAGTTGAATTGGCCCAAAGAGCCATCTTGAAAGTAATTTTCCGCAAGAACTTTAGATATTCGTCTGATCAGTTATACGCAGAAAGTACAATTCTCAGTGTTAGACAAACTTTTACCTACAGGCAGCCACATATGTTCACACACATCTCCCTGACTTTGAAGTCAGGTTCAGGTACAACCGTCCCAGAAATTTGGCAGTCGACACCATTCAGGCTAAACCTTGTCGTACCACTTTCGGTCAAAGATTTATAAAATTTTTAGGCCCTAGGATATACAACCGCATAGAACCTAAATTAAAAAAAATCAAAACAAAAAAGCCTTTCCGAAGAAAATTCGCTAAGTGGCTCATGACAATGAGCCGAACCGAAGGTGAGTTGCTCTTTGTACACATACTTTGCTAACAAGCACCTCCGTAGTTGACATCTCCCCCCTGATTAGTGTTATCAGCTATTTTATTTAACTATAACGATCCCAAGACCATCGTCGTCGTAGGGCTGATCAGGCTGGGACTTTTCAACTGCGGAAACTTAAACTTAGCACCTCCAATTAGTAACTTACCTATATCTGTGAGTAGGTACTCCGACGCACTGTCATCTCTCCACAAAATACGTTAGAATAACGACCTAATTACTTTATGTACCTACCCACGCTATATAATCTCGCTAATCCCTGTGTAGTGTTTTCATAAACGATCCCAAGATATCTTGTCGTAGGGCTACACAGTTTTTACCTTCTACCTAAGTCGGAAATTCTAATCAATATCATATGTTTTTTACTCAAAGCATGTGGGAGTGGCCAGCCACGTTCAATACCGCACCCAGAATAATATCATCACCCCCTTATTATTATTATGAATTGCTTTATCTCGACACTCTTGGCTCAACTGTTCGGTTTTTTTTTTCTATTAACGTTTTTTTTACGTTATTAATTAATTTAATTTTAAGTAACTACTCAATCTAATAGGTTTGCCACTTATGGCGGCATGTCTCACCTCGTTTTGGTAGGTATGTTTCGGGCTGTAAGCCTATTCATACAATCCCAATTTCAACTCTGCGATAGTTTTAAGTCTCAATATTAATAAATGTATTTTGAGTTTGAGTTTGAGTTTGTTGGCAGCAGCGTAGCTTTCTGACAACATTGTTGTAAGAAGCACCTGTTGCAGTATATATCTTGCCAAGCAACCAAGCAAATAGTTTAATATTTTGAGGACATGAAAATATACTCACAGTACTGTGCAGCGCTTATCAACAACTCGTACAACTGCACCGGTCCCTTCCCTTTCAGCACAATCTCGCACACAAACACGTACACCACTCGGCTCGTCTCAAATAATGAGTCAAGTAGCAGCCATGTTGTGATGTTGCGACCGGTATTGTGTACGGATGATCGGTTCATCACGATGAGGCTGTTGAGGAACCCAATTGCTGACGTAATCACCATCAGACCAGATATGAAGTAGTGGATCGCTGGAAGGATAGTAAAGAAGACTTTTAAGTAATAGTAAATAGATGTACAGAGTTTTTAATGTACTTAGCTGTTACAATTTAGTCTAAAGCTTTGCTTCAGAAGCATTGCTTGCTATTGCTACACTACACCTCACTGAAAACTACTTAGGTCATCTAAAAACTTAAAATCTATGTTAATGCTTTGCTGTTTTGCACTTACAAAATTATGCTATGAACTTATTTTAAATTATCAATGTCTCACCACCCAGCTGATGTGATTTATATGTATTTGTTAGTAACACTATTTAAGTACTAAACTAGGTTGTTCTATTATTACAATGAATATGGTGGTTTATGTGGGTAAGTAGTATACTAAATGAATTAAAACTAAAACCAAAAGCCCAGTAAATAATACCATCTCCAGGAAACCAACATGCGGCCAATTTTCCAAGCGGTAGGTCTCTATTCTTAAATTGTGGGTATATCCTCACCTGGGTCCCCGAACTGGTGTACGGCATAGTTACTGTCCTTACCTAGGTCAGTGCCCACCAGAGGGTCCAAATAAAACAGCTCCGGGTTCAGTAGACGCATCAGAGCGAGCACGAACGCCGTGGCTGACGAAACCTGCCACCGAACATCGAATTACACACAACATATACAAACACGCTTGTAACATTCTTATAAGACTTATGTAACGTGGTTTTTGGGCGAAAATCAGAAGTATAACTTGAATTTAGTGACTCCAAATGGTTAGAATCATGGAACAGGATATATAGGTCATGAAATGTATCAGGATTTCACGGTACTTACCGAAAATACAGCGGCAACGATCCGAACATAGGTTTTGAGTTCTATCGACGGCATGGTCTTGGATTGAGTAGACATCAAGCTGGGGAGCAATAAGTTGATGAAGAACTCACTCAAACTGCAGTTTTCATTGATACAAGGCCTTGTATTTGTGTAATTTCGGCAAAATCAATACAAAACCATATGATTCGTGTTTACGCTAACTTGTTTATTTTGGATGTGATTTATGAAATTTAATTAACACACCACCGCCACTTATAGAGTAATTTATACATTGTGGAAATATTTTATCGCGTTTGTGTAATAAAACGTTTGAAGTAAACGCTAGCGCTACAGATAAGTCACAAACACGCATTTCCATCAAGCCGATCATAGACTTATATATATAAACTAGCGTTTATAGACCAACTGACAGCTCGATCTCGCGTGCGTGACCAATTTTGGTTTTGGCGCGCTTACCTCAGCTAGTGATGTACATTATTCAACTTGGAGGGTTATCGATAATTTCAAATAAAAAATGGTATGAAGGATTCAACTTTATTTATTTGTTCAAATGAAATGTTGACATAATGCTGTTTTTGCCGCGGCGGGTCATTTCCTTTTTTGCAGTCAGCGTATTTCCTACGTAGGTTTCTTTATAGAATTTGCTGAGAAGGTTGTTGCAAGAATCCTGGTCAATAGGCGCTATCTTCACAAATAAGACGTGCGAAACGAAAAATAGAATGACATCTGTCAGACAAGTGCTCGCCGGTGGTCACTGGTCATGGTCATCGATGCAATGCACGTCTTACATGTATATACGGCGGCGTCTCTTCTGTTTCATATATTTTATATGGAAACGGTTTCGAGCATTGCGGTCTCTCACATCTCACGTCGAATCTCTCATTAATACGACCCTGAAAATAATATTAATAAATATTTCGTATGAGTCACTGGATTTAAAGTGAATCTGTTGGATGTAGGTAGTTAAAAAGAATGATTTATGTATTTGTAAAAAAAAAGGTCTAAATTGTTCGAGTACCTATTTAGCAAAAATTTTAAATTCGCATGTTTTTAATGTTTTTATATCGTTCAAAAAGTTTGTAAGGTACCTCTATCGGTACGGTAACTATCGATAACTTAGTCGATAAATTGGAGTCAATCCCTGGCCTAAATACGAAATTATTTTATCCAAAAATATTATGAAAATTACTAAGTAATACACTTTTCTATATCAAAAATACGAAAGTAAATATAAGGATTTACGTATTTTATTATTTTAACTTACAAAAAAGGAACATTTAAACAAAGAATTCACGTGTAATCCCAGTGACGACTTTCTGGGAATTTACCTGTAAAATGTGCAGTTTTCCGGGTAAATGTGAAGATTCGCACCACGTTAGCATCCTGAATACATAGCCATTATGGCACACTAATCAAATTATAAAAATAAATCGGGTTTTCTGAAAAAAATACGAAAATAATGTACAGCTCAAAACCAGCGGGTTGAAATGGGAAGATCTGTCATACAAAACAGGTTACAGTGACATAAGGTTCGCTATTCTTTTCTATCTTACTGAGTTTCCATAAATCATTTTCTTCTCTTTTGTACACTATGTTCGTCTATCGAAGCCGATTGTTTTTAGCGCCATCTCTTAGCATTTATTTGGAAGTGGTTTGGATAACTCGCTAAAAGATGGCGCTAAACGCTCGGATTTATGTTCGTAGAGCTTTTGAAAAGTTTTTCAAAAGTTCCAAGTTTTAATCACGTTTCAGTGAATCAAAACTTATGAGTCAAGCTGGCACTCTAGAATTATTTACAGTACAGTAAAAGTGAAAATTGCACCCTATTCATTTCACACTTATTAATATTTAAAGCAGTCGTCATACAAATTCGTCACGGTTGTCATCTAATCATTCGGATTCAAAATGTGGACACTTGCAGATGGGGTGTAAAGTAAAAGCAATTAAAAATATTACCAAATTATCCACGCTTTTCAACTTCAAAAATTCATTTCATGTGGAGTAGGAAGCTAGTGCTTTTGTAATTTTATCCAAATTGAAATTACAACTAAAATACCTAAAGTACTACACTAAAATACCTACTACCTTACAAAAACAATACAATACAAAATGCTTTAAATAGGTATACACAGTAGAAGATATTTTAATAATCGGTACAACATACGGGGTGTAAGTGTAAGGGAGAGCTCTCCGAATACTGATAGGGTGTGGTGTATTGAGACCATTAAACTGAACAACTTCCCCAGTGGCGTAGCGTGAGTGTCGGCTGCCCGGGGCGGAAGACAATTTTGCCGCCCCCTTATTTAGGTATTTTAATTTATTGTATACTATACATATTTACGGAATGACGACAGTACGGACGGGTTTCGTGGTAAAAATTGGTATAGTAGAAGCAATACTGAGGGAGAGCAAGTAGAACACCAACGCAAAACGTATTGCGAGCGAAGCGAGCCCGATTTTTCAGGGCGCTACACACCGGGCCCGTGTGCGTGACGTTCTCCTTTTAATCGGTTCGAATTTGTAGTTGCGATAAGAATAAAAAATGGTTCAAATATTTTCAATGTATTTTTATAATTTATTGAAATTTTGCCACCCCCTAATAAGTGCCGCCCGGGGCGGGCCGCCCCCCCTGCCCCCACTACGCTACGCCACTGAACTTCCCGTAAGAATTTTATTCAGGAGACGTAATTTTTTTTACTTTCCATACAAAATCACGATCAGCTGACTGCATTTACTATGCGAAGTAAAAAATTTTTTACTTCTCCTGAAATATTTTCATAAGGAAAGTTGTTCACTTTCGTGATCTAGGCGGCCGTATTGCTAAGGTAGTAATTTCTACTAGGCAACCTGTACCTAGGCCTTACCTACCTACCTTACCTAGGCTAAATATAGGGTAATTTAATATGGACGCTCACGCAAATAAGATCACTAGCCGAGTGCAAAGTATTAAACTGCTCCCTTCGACTCAGTAAAATAAACATTTAGTTCAGTTACCGAAATTACGATAACGACATGTTGGCAGTTATAAATTCCGGTTTATGAGCTTTGATTGATTATTGGTGTTTGATGAGTATAATAATAACTTCCCCCATATTTATAGTCAGATAATTCTTTATATATTCTTTAGGTACATACAAGGGAACGTAATGTGAGTAGATGTAGGTAGCTCTACTAATGCAAAGTTTTCAATCAAATTAGGACATTAAATCTCTTAAAACAATTTATTAGGGGTTCTTAAAACTTGTGCTTCGGATGCGGAGGGCACGATAAGCCGTCGTCGGTCCCGGTTGCTGTCTATGATCATTGATCACTAAGACAACGGCCGTTACACAACCATGACAGAGGCCTGCTACTTGAAGTAGGTAGTTGGTTGAAAAAATTTAACACCTGGGTACATCGGGTCATTGGACGTCTCGGTGTCCCATTCGAAGAAGGAGAAGAAACTTGGGCAATAATGCCTTCACAGGCTATCATGTAGGTTAGGTACGTAGTCAATGGAATTAAAGTAATAAAAATGCACTGTTATTTCTACTTTAATCAACAAGTAACACTTACAGTTAATTCAATTAACAGGGCGAGGCAATTTCTATCTATTTTTCTTTTGCGCAGTGGTCAGCCTGGTCAGTTGTATTAGACAAACAATTGCCAGAGTCCAGTAGTCCCCCAGCTACAAATTATTGCGCAGTGGGCAGTGGGTCAATGCGACGAGGGAGGGTCAGATTGAGAAATATGGCAGTTAATTGTTCGGCTATAAAGCGGTATGGTCATCTTATTGAGGGCACTTGACGTTTTGCTGCTAAGTTCAAACGTGCTATATATAATAGGGAACTACAAGACTTGATCTATCTACCTACCTTACTTACTCTACGCAATTCATGTCATGAGATAAGGGATATTTTTATTTTGTGTGTACTTTAATGTAGTAATGGTCTAGTCGTAACTACTACTACTCAGTTAGGTATTATGTAGTAAATAAGCCAGTTAAAATAAGTTACTTTAATATTATCTACCAAACCAATCAATATAAAACCGGAATGTAATACTCTTCGCTTGACTGAGCGCCTGACAAAAACTTCAAAGCAATTATGAATTTGTGCTCATTACTCTAAAAATAAATAAAGATTGCACGCGCGTGACACGTGCAAGGCGCGTGCCGCACGTATGCACTTGTCTTAAAATGTATGAATCATACAAGCTTTAAGCTTAAAAAAAAGCTTTACGTAGAATAGGCATTAAAAAAACAATACAAAACTCACGCAGCAAAAGAACAGGTTCCACCGAGATTTGAACTCGGATCGCTGGATTCAGAGTCCAGAGTGCTAACCATTACACCATGGAACCGTTGGAAAGCATGTCGAAATTGAAAGTCTAGACCTACAGACGTTATCGACCGCTCGTCTGTTCGTCCGTAGCTTGCTTGGCCCGTAGTTCGTGGATTCTAATGGAACATAAATGGAGCCACAGTTGCACTATCGAACTAACCAAGTAAGCAAAAGAAACGTTCTGATCAATTTTCAAATTACCTAAGATACCTATGAATGAGCTCATCACATCACCCTCCTCACCCCGTTTCCGAAATTATCAATAGCGAAATCCTATGGCGAAATCAAATAAAATTGTCATGTCATCATAATCGAGTGGCATCAATCGATTATCTAATAATGTTATGTTACAATCGATCATTTTATTGTTGACAGCCAAACGAGGAAGAGGTGAATGTGTTGTAGGTATCTACCTAGTGAATTTGATATTATTCTTACAGTTAGTCGATGTGGCGCACAGTGGTAGTGCGTCTACCTGCGGGCCTGTGGCACAGGTTTCGGGTTCAAGTCCCGGTGGGTCACTCATAAAGCTGATAATTTATCACTTTGCGAACTTGTTCCCAGTCAGGTCAGGACATTGCAGGCTGAACCACCTGATCACCTGAAAATCAAGATAGTTCCTTGCTTCGGCTTGTCTCGATACTGTCTATGATCTTAAACGGTGGAACCATGTCAAAAGTCTACTTTGTAGTAGGTGTGTCCCACTCAAAAACTAGAATAAGAATTGATTGTTCTTACTTTACTATTCAAGTAACCTATGGTACCTATCCTATATAGGTAGGTATAACCTATCTTTTGTATAACCTTTCTATGTACCTACCTACATCTTTCCCAAAGAGACATGGGTCAAAATACCTAGGAAAACAAAGGTCAAAATAGCCTCAGAATGTAGAGTCCTTCAATTTGATTAGCTATCTCACCCTCCCACCACTTTATGGCTCCATAATCTGCATATCTCACCACACAGATACAAAAGGTAAAAAAATACATTCTTTGTTGATAGGTGCTAGATTGTCGTACAAATATTTGCATAAAACACATTCAATAGAATCGTCCAAAGTGTTCCTCTCCCCATTGCGGCCGACACTGAGTTATGATCGCAAACACTGTGCGATATTGTTATTGAGAGCCCTAAACATTAATTGAAATAGATGGACGCTGGACATTGCCCCTTTGTATAAATATTGCACATTGCACTCACATCTACATATTCTGCTACCTATAATAATATTGTGCCCGTAAGTGGTGATGGCTCTATCAGTAGAACAATTTTGTTCTTAGGATAGCGAAAGCTACCAAATAATACCTACGTCGAATAAGGATTAACCTACTATGCGTAAGTACAGGTACTTACTATAGCTTATCGTAGAGGAATATCTTCAAGGAGTTGTCGTAACGTTAGACACTTGTGAGATCGTTATTTAGAAGATTTTCATGTAAGAGTCCATCTGGACAGTGATCTGGGCTGAAGTCTGTTAAATAACAAATCGTTTCAGTTGGGTGTCGATGGCAGTCTTTGGTAGTTTCGTATTCTGCTAACAGTTTTTAGTATGAAAAATCCTCGGACAAATCACAGTGGCAATATAATGACAGTTGAGTGTCGCTGGCATTCTAATGGGTAAAAATTAGCAGACTTGGGGCCTAGGGTTTGGTTCCTATTTTTTAGGTATCCTATATAGAAGGTCTAATACTTTATGACAGGTACAAATTTTTACACCTTGGCCATTAACATTAAGTTACGAAAGAAAAACACAAATCAACCTATTTATTTATCGGTGCTCATATACCTAGATTTAGCTTAAATGCTGACTAAGAGGTAAGTTTACTTCTATTTAAATATATTAATAATGCCTAGTTAATCGCAGACAGAAGAGTCTGATTTCAGAAATTATGGGATAAAATATTGAAACCCCATAAACTTTACCAGTCGCACCAAATTGTAAATCAGATTAATATCGAATCAAATTATAATAAACCGATAGATTGTATTGTCGACAAAATTTACAACTGACAACATGTCGTAATTGTGAGTTCTATAAACGAATTAATCGTTTCGATGTAATTTCTTTTTCATTGCATCAAGTGGTACGGTTTGAATGGGGCTTAATGATTGCGCGTGGCCTGTCCATTATAATTTTAATGTTTTAAATGTAGTTAGACCCCAGTTGATCCCCTTAATCTAATAATGCTTTAATTTTGATTCTACATCGTCACGGTACAGTTTTGTTTAATCACGACTTCTATAAAATACTTAATCTGAGTATCTCTACCCAAATTTCACAAGGGACAACTTTTTAGGAAATATTGCTAACTAGTAGGTACCTACGGAAAAGTTGATAAGTAGTTTGAGTAGTATGTTTTTAGAAAATTTATAGGGTAGCAAAGCAAGAGCTTAATTTTTTAATAATTAAGTGTTTTTTGAAACCTCGTTCGAAAGCAACTGTCAGTCACGCTCACGCCAATATCATCTTAATTAGTGACGAAAGTCCGCAACGGCTGGTCTAACCACTATCTTTTCTACTACTCGAATTTGTTAATTCCAATAGGTACATACAAAAGGTGCATTCCACCTATATCCCTTGCGGGGTAGGCAGAGCGTACACGACTGTAAAAACGGCCATTTACATCACCTCTGACAATAGTTTGAGAGTCATTCAGAAGGCTGTGGGTGTATAAACCTAGTGACAGGTTATCAGTCTGTCGCCTAATAGCAAAACAAATCAACTCTGAAATCCCTTAGCCGTATCTTAGGACACCCATTGCGCTAGTCGATACTTACTTTGTGACACCCACCCACGGGTTTATGTCAAGGGTAGGTAGGTATGTATGAATGGATAGTCTATATATCCAACGTGTGATAGAAGCACAATTTAGTATTAGACTTTCACATGTAAAAATCGAAAATAGACCTCCTAGTCATATGTAAATACAGATGAAAAGACATTTTTATATTTATTTTAAACATTTATTGCGTTTTGAATATATTAGCATACAGTTGGCAAATATCAGCAAATATAGTTTTGAATCCATTTCACTTATGAAGTGTTACGTTAGTGCTAACTTTATATAATTTACTTAGCATGGGATAAGTAAGTATATCCTTAATATTATACGCGTGCATGTATCAATCAGGTGTTCCTGCTCTGACGGGTTCATGTACTGACTGATATTACCTATATGATTCTGAGGTTGATTCTGAGTAAATTTTATAATCTAAGAAATATGACGTTCGTGGCAACCTTCTTATTAGTTATCTTGATTTCCCATGAGCTAGTGCTGGCTGAGTGAGCCATCTGTAAAGACGCCTCGCGCGCGATTTCCCTTATTTTTAGTAGAAGGTAGTTTTTGAGATGATGCAACCAAACATAAATGATGCACTCTTTTGTCTAAAATATTGCACCCTTCAGATAAATCTTTGACGGAAGAAATTGTATTAAAAATTGGGGAATCTTAAATGAGAATGTCCAACTTCTTTTATATTTTCGTTTAGATAAAAAAATACAACAATAATCTACCTCTCGAGAGGGCAATCCCTTTATCTACCAATATGGATATTATTGTTTGTGTTTGTCCGTATCAAGTTTCGAGGGCGATGGATGGATTGCTGTTGTGCGTAGAAGGTGTTGGCTCGTCACCCGACCAACGTACTACGGAGCTATCGCTATCACATCAATCAACCCATTGATGGGGTCAACTTTTTCTGGTTTTACGAAAAAATACTAATACATACAATTATTATGCCTATATCCCCCGCGGAGTAGGCAGAGCGTAAAAGGCTTTAAACGGCAATTTACGCCACGTCGAATAAAAGTTTGAGAGTAGTTCAGAAGACTGTGTATTGCCATAGTGACAGGTAGGTAGGTATGTCGCCTAAAATTGCAATACAATTAATTCTCAAATCTCTTAGTAGCTTCTTACGACGCCTACAGCAAAATACGGGGTGATGCTATTCTAAGCCGGCACCACATGGCACAAAAAATATTAATAAAAACCAATATAAATTGGTAGGTTGATGTACTGGCGATCCTACTACGAGCTACGGCGTAGTACCTTTGATTGAAGGGTCTACGCTTTGGATTTCTGGCCTCCAACTATCGGCCTTATATACAATTTTGGTTTGCTTTATTTATCTACTTATTTATTATTGAACCTTTTATTTTCTGAAATACTTAAAATTAACAAGAAATTGGGATAAGGACAGGAAGATGATGATGATGACTTATAATTAACAATGTTAGAGTTTGTAAGAAGCTTAAAAAGTGTGAAATTATCAAGCTTTCGATAAAAAAGTTCTATGGCGGCATCCAAACAGGAAACCTCTGTCACGTGACTACAAAAGAGAAAAACCTGAAGAAAACTCTCACCCAGGGTAATTTTGCCACGTGACTTGTTGATTAATTTTCCCCAGTTTTCTAGGGTGTAAGCAATTTGTAATTGAGTAGTAATTGAAATTACTTAGGTAGGGTAGGTAAGTAGGTATCTTTTATGAGGAAAACTGTGCCGAGGAACTGGAAATTAGAACAAGTTCTTGTGGAGATACCTAGGTACTGACCTACATACAAATATCACGCCTATATCCCTTACCAGGAAGGCAGAGCGTAAACAGCTGTAAAAGACGGCCATTTACACCACGTCTGACAAAGTTTGAGATCAGAAGACCGTAATGGTATTACCATAATGACAGGTGCCGCCTAAAATTGCAATACTCCTATTTACCTTAAGTGCTTATTACACCTTCCTAAATTCAGTCTCCTAAATTAGGATTCAGAAAAGGAACGAAATTAGGAGCTTCTAATCACACTGTTCTAAATTTAGTTACTAAATCAGTTGGCCTGCTGAAACGCAACGAAAGCGGACGTTTATTAAATGGCACCAGTATTGTCCAAACGCCAAAATATTGGCCTCGCTGTGGCCCTGGCCATTGGGTCAATCAAAATAAAGAAAGACATGGGTCAAGGAATATTTTTTTACTTCGAAATTATCTGCGAATGAATTCAAGATCGTTCAATATTTTACTAAATCTTGTTACACCATACATACAAAAACAAAATACTGTCTTTACATACATACAAAAACATAATATGGCATATCTTTGTAAAGTTCTATTATAGGGTCTAAAATTTCTTTCTCTTTCGTCGACATTCTCGAACACTCGCAGAGAAAACAAGCGACACGTCCACACGCGCGAAGTGCTGCACGCCGACTAAAACGACTAAACGCAATCACACCTTCCTAAATTCGATTCTAATTAGGTTCCTAATTGATTTAGTGAGTCAGTAGCCGTACTTTTTCCTAAATTTAGAAACCTACCTTTCTGAATGCTATTGCACTTTTCTGAATTTAGTGACTGAATCATTTAGGCGACTGAATTTAGGAAGGTGTAATAAGCACTTTACAACTTACTCATAATACAAAATGCCTCTCTCAAGTTTCACATATACCTACCTACCTATATTTGCGCAACATCTGAAAAAAGTCTAAAACTGCACAACTACGCAGCTACACATTATTTTGTACAACAATAAATTCATATGAATGACATACCTACTTACATATAAAAGTTACATATTTCTTACTTTCTTGTTGCCATTTCCACTTCCCTCTTAATAGTTAATGCAACTCTTGGAGCAAAAAATAAGATAGAATCAGCAGAGAAGTACATATCAGTGTAAATTCGAATTTATTATGAGAGAAGATGTAGGTACTATAGTCTAAGCTCCCATTGACAAAGTCTTACCTCATAAGATAAGTCTACCGATTGAAAGTATGCTTAACGATAGGTAGATCATGTTTAGGAGGTCATAACATTGTATGGGTGGCCATTCGAAATCCACGCAGATTTTTTTTATCCGACTTAAAAAACTTATTTTATTTCCAAAATTTACATCACACCGCTTTACCAATCGAAACGTATACCCATCTAAAGAGACACCTTTGGCGATGAAAACCCGCTAGGGTTGCCATCTCCAACACCGGCAGTTTCCATGGTTTCCATTCGAAAAATAAATTCTCTTAACTTACCTTAAATTAGTGCTGTCACTTTCCGACAAATAGGTTTAGAAGAGGATATGAGATATCTAAGTCATGTTAAGTTTAAAATGTCAACGGGTAGGGGCCAGTTCTCAAAAAATTGGCCGCAAGATTTCATTTTTGCGTGTTTTTAAAAAGTTCGTGTTTTCGCGAAAAAAAATATCTTGCTAGCTAGACTAATGGTTCTTTTTTACATATTTAGTGGAGGGAAGCAATTTTTTTCATTACTTTAGGAAATATGGGCAATCTAAATTACGAGGGAGGCAGGTGAACGACAATGTCGCCAGGTTAAGGACAATAGGTGCAGGTTAACGACATTTTAGTACAAATTTACTAAGTAACGTCAGCAGGTTACCGACTACGGGTACGGGCTGTAATTTCTCAGCAATAAAAACACAAAATACCTAATCATTTAGTAACTTAAATTCGTACTGCACACATATGAACATTTTTGCACTTCAACTAAATCAAACTTTTAATAAGTATAATAAAGTATCTCTATGAAAAATTCAATGTTTTTTAGAAAAACCCTTCTAAAATTATTGTTTAATAAATTTGGGACTACTTTTATCAAATTAGTAAAATATTAAGCAATGAATTAGATCATTTATTTTATATTATTAATTACACATTTGTATGATAATTGTCGCTAACCTGCTATTTGGTCGTTCACCTGCATTTTTGAGACAGGTGAACGACCGGCAGGTTAACGACTAAATAGCAGTTATTTCGTCATCACAGGAAAACCATTTTGTACAAGGATTGCTCACTTAGACACATTAAAGCAAACACTATTTTACACATTATAACTTGAAATGAGTGCAACGGGTAGCATAGTTTTTTACATAAAAGAGGCATAAAAACGACTACATACCCGTTACAAACTCCAGAATCCGATATATAGCTCGCCTTTTCTCCGGAAACTGAACAACTGACAAGGCCTTCTCTCAGCAGATGTTTGCTAGTGAATGGCTGGTTCAGGTGTTGCAGAGTGAGACGGGAGAGGTGAAGTGGTACCCGCGGTACGATCGTGTTTTCACATTTGCAGATTAACGACAAAAATGTTCGTACAAAACTTTAAATTATATTTTATGTTATGAATAATGAATATTAGGTTATTATATTGTGTGATTCTTCTCCTATGGATATACGTAAATAGAAACGTTTGGTAGAATATTTTATTTTTGCGCATTAATATATTTTTTTAATGCTTAAACTTAAGCACATCGTGAAAAGACACGCAGGTTAGCGACCAAATATACGTAAAAATCAGAATAAAAGTATATAATATACCTCGAGCGATATTATATACACATGGCCTTTGTGTAAGAACTGTGTTTAAAAACGAATATGGCAAAAGTTATCAGCTGGGTGCATAAATATAAAAAATATCTGACGTAAACTGATGCACAGGTTGTGCGGCCAATTTTTTGAGAAATGGCCTAGGGTTCTTCGCAATTTAGTCACCAATAACATTGTTTTCTCCGTCACAACACGCATTTCACGTCAAATAAGAAGAAAATTTTAGTCGTTATCATTTCCTGTCCTTTTCGGAGGGTAATGAGAATTTATATCTTGAATTGACCTCATACTTTACCTAGTTAGCATTGAGTTTCCTTTAACTTGTTTCAAGATATACCTAAGTTCTCGGAGTTCTTACCTCAACTCGACTTGGCAACCCGCTGCTGAGATGTTACGCATCTTCAGTATCTCTCGACATGCTCTCGAGTAGACTTACCTACTTTGAATCGAGATGAGTGACCACTAGATAGAGCAGTATTTCATTTAATAATAACAAAATATACTCATATAAGGCTATTCACATAGTAAGTAGGTATAATACGAATATCGTGGCAAGAACCCCGTCTCTAGTCAAGACCTCATTTTGTAACTTTGACATTGGGGTCTAAGTTTTTGCAGTAACGGGCCCGGGCGGTATGTGATCTGTCGAAACGTAGAGAGGCTACACCCTTTACCAAATAAAATCAGAAACATAGTTCGTTCTAAACTATACAAGATTGTAATTTTTTAAGAGGTGATCCAGTCCATGAAACTGATCAACTTTCCCTAAGGAACATAGGCTAAAATTTGAAAAATAGTACATCTTCCATACAAAACGGAAGGCGGGTCATTAAAATAATTGCAGAATTAATGTTTTTTCATACTGTGGAATATAAGCATAAGCTAAGAGACTCATCCTGTGCTTTAACTCTGTGTATCTGTCGCAGCCAACTGGTTAAAAACGCTGTGTAATTAAACAACTAGTTCTTTAATCAAACGCCGCCATCTAACCAAACAACTAGTTCACTGGCTGAATTTTGAAGCATTCCAAACGTTCAACACAGCAGCGGACCGAAAAACCGCTGTTTAATTGAATAAGTACATTTTTTCGCCACTACGGCGCTAGAGTCGGTTTGTTTACAAAATGGCGTCAGCGGCACAAAAATTAAGACCATATTTTGTTATTTTATGTTAAACTAGCTGGTGCCCGCGAACTTCGTTTCGCCAAAGAAGTTTTTGAGCCAACAGAAGCTGCACATCATGCTAAACAACTTTTTCAATACAGACATTTTCGTATCTCATACGTGCACGTCATCACGCGCGTAGTGAGGACGTTGTATCGTATGGGATTGTATGAGAGGCCTGCCTGCGTATGCGTGCACGTAATCACGCGAGTAGTGCGGTGTGCGGTGCCTCATACAATACAGGCCCGGTGTGTGGCGCCCTTTAAAATTTTGCCGACTTCCTGGTGTTCCGTCATGTAGGTAGACAGACAGAACCCTCAGTGCTGATAATGTTTCTCACTTATCATCAAATAGGTATGATCAGCACGTTTATCTTCCACCATACCAAACATCTAAAAACATCGCTAATTTTGAGTGATTCATGCACAATTATACCACACAGACAGTTTGAACTCTTCTTCCTTGCCACCTTTCCACTTTGGGTGGTGCTGGCTCTCCTTATTTTTTGGTGCCATAACGTTCTTTCTGCGGTTCTCGAGTCAGTTAGGTTCTTTTTTGGTGAGCCTGGTCATACACACTAACTGACAACATTTTCAAAAATAGGTAGTGCGATATTGATATTAATTGTTTACTTATTTCATTACCCGCCCATTTTGTTTAGGGTTCCACACCGAAAGTGTACCCTATTACTGAGACTTCGCATCACTGTCTGTCTATAACCAGGTTCATCCTACTTAATATTATAAAGGCGAATGTTTGTGTGTGTGTTTGTTACGACATCACGCAAAAACGGCTGATTAGATTGACATGAAACTCTGCAGAAATATAAAAGGGCATCTGGAATAACACATAGGATACTTTTTACCACGGAAAAATGTCTCATTCCCACGGAATCACGCATTTTCCAATATTTTTGAAATAGGTGGCGTGACTGAGCCGATTCGCGTTTTAAACGTTTTCGCCGAAAACTAACAGCGACATCTCTTGGCGAATAATGCTATTTTTTTCCCGCGGAATAATAGGTTGCAGCGGGTGAAACCGCTGACGGGCAGCTAGTATCTCATAAACCGTGATAGTAAGACAGTTAAACTTTTAAATTTAAATTACAGATGTTGTATTTCTGTTGCTATTGCGGCTCCCATACAACTAATATGATTTTTATGCCATTTTTACACATAATGGTACGTTCTCATTTTCGATGTTTGTCTCATAGTTAGTATTTTATGCGTGATTGGTACGATTGGGGCAGGCAAATGATGATGGTGATGACGATGATGATGTAACAACCTGGAGAAACCCCAGACTACGCCGATGTGTGTTGGTTACTTGTCTTTGAAGGGGAAAGCCCACCTCGATCCCTCCTGTTTCAAACTCTGAGCGCAAGAGTCACACCTTAATATAGGTAGTTGGCTACAGTAGGTACCAACGCAACGCCGGTCATCATCTTCCTGCCCTTATCCCAATTACTTGGGGTCGGCGCAACACGTTTCGTTTAACACAAAATCCTGTTGCAAAAGGATTTGGCTGAATTTTACGACCGGCCGCCCACCAGACGTCAACCCTCCTTGGGAATGCTTTTGTGGTGGATTAACCGCCACCATACGGTTGGCCCTGGCTGTTTGGGTCGGGTTTATCCCTCGATCGCCTCTTACGACCTCCACGGGAAGAGAGGGGGAGGTGCTATTCTACTCTGCCGGCACCACACGGCTAACCAACTACCACGGCTACCAACGCTACGCCGGTGTTTCTTTATAATTTTATGTGAAGGAGCAAACCCAGCTTAACCCATGTCGATGGATGCTTGTTTCTTTCTATTTCTTCTTATTAGTGAAATAATCACTTCTCTTTTTGTTTTCCTATTAAAAAGTTGTGTGTATGTAGGTACTATACTTTTTAAAATTTATGTACCTGCAAAAAGTGATAGGCCTGCAGAAGCGGCCTATCAAGTTGTACATTCTGCACTTAGTTCCTACTACAGATGTCGCTGCAGGATTCTAAGACACGCTATCGAAATATTCTTTTGAAAACTATTGCAGGGGTACTTGACACCGACCTGATACAGATTTAATCCAGAGCGAAGTAAGGGATTCTAGAGTAGAATTCTGAACGCAGCGAAGGATTCAAAGTACGTCGCCCGAGCCAAAATATATTTTGCGCCCGAGTAATTCACTCTATTTCATCACCCTCTATGAAAAAATAAAAGGCGCCTCATATTTTATTGCAATGTTATACTTTCACTGTCACTTGAACTAATTTTCAAAAAGATTAATCAAAAAGATAAATAAAATTCTATCAATCGTGTATTTTTTGCTGAAAATTACGGACTGTAATTCGCGCGTAGGTACCTTTTTTTTTAGTTCTGTCGGGGCGGCGCGATTATGGGCCGTCGTCCCATACATCCTTTATTCGAACAATATTTGCGTTTCATTTCTTTGGCGCTGACTGAACATCAAGATGTTCTAAATTCAAAGTAGTTTTATTCGAACTTGTTGAGTTCTTTATTTAAAAAGTGCGAATAAAAGAACTTTGCGGCGCGTTCTTTTCGAAAAGATAGGATGAAAACAACTTTCCCCAAGGAACATAGGTGCCTACCTAGTTCAAAATATAAGGAGTAAAAAAATTTACTGCAAATATTTTAAGGAATGAACCAGCCCATGAAACTGAACAACTTTCCCTAAGGAACATAGGTCGAAATATGAAAAAAAAATTGGACCTCCCATACAAAATGTGTTGGCCGGCCGGGTCAGTAATCTGTTTGTACGGGGGGTAAATTTTTCTTTTCATTTTTCGACCTATGTTCCTTGGGGAAAGTTGTTCAGTTTAATGGACTGGATCACCCGTTGAAATAATTTCAGTTGATTTTTTTTCATCTTATAGGTACCTACTTATTCCCCTACCGCAACGCAATATCGATTTCCGTGCATACTTATTTCAAATATAGTGGCAACCCCCCCTTTTAGGGGTTGATTTTTTTTAGCCTATAACCTGGTCGGTAACTTTCCCAACATTTTGGTATAATTTGCATCAAAATCGGTTCAGTCGTTTTTGCGTGATGCTTTCACATACAAACATCTAAACAGATAAACAGATAAACAGACAAACATCTAAACAGAAAAAAAATCTAAAAATTGCTGAAACGTGTTATGTTATCAATTTTAAGTATCACCAAACACTTTTTTTTGGAAAATCTTCTATGTACAGACTTTCGACCCTCTACAACTTTATTATATGTATAGAAGATAATCAGTAATTAGCGTAATCAGTGCTATTTCATGGTTATAAGTGATGGAGGCGCCTACGGGGGAAACGTCTGAACAAAAATTCAAACAGTTGTTTGAAGAAATTCTGCGAAATTATGAAATCCAACATCAAGGTAATTTTGTTGTTATTACACGAATATTGAGCCATTAAATGTTTATTAAACTGTCACAAACCTAATAAAACATGGGTAATTCGTTACGTAATCATTCAATTTGCAGTATCTACTAATTTTCGATGAAAATAGAGTGATGTGAACGTAGGTAAGGTACTCACAAAGTATAGCGACCATTCGATGTGGCGACCATTCGATGTGGCGACCTTTCGATGCAGCGTTGTCGATGTTGCGACATTCCATGTAACGACCTTCGATGTTATAATCGGGTCCAGATTATAACATCGAAGGTCGTTACATGGAATGTCGCAACATCGACAACGCTGCATCGAAAGGTCGCCACATCGAATGGTCGCCACATCGAATGGTCGCCACATCGAAACGTTGCCACATCGAAAGGCGGCCACATCGAATGGTCGCCACATCGAAAGACCGCCGCATCGATTGGTCACCACATTGAAAAGTCGCCACATCGAAAGGCCGCCACATCGAATGTGCATTACATTGAAGGTCGTCGCCATGTCCAATGTTTCTGCATCGTATAATGCTGTATTGAATGTTCCCTCGTCAGGTGAATCGTTCATCGGGTCATAAGGGTTCATCGGTTCGAAAGGGTTTATCGGTTCGTAAGGGTTCATCGTGTTGTAACTTTGACTTTGATAGTGGCTTTGACAGTGGCTTTGACAGTGACTTTGACAGGGACTTTGACAGTGACATTGACAGTGACTTTGACAGTGAGTCTGACAGTGACTTTGACATTAGCTTTGACAGTGACTTTGACAGTCCTAAGTCGCAAGTCGCAAGTCGCAAGTTTAGAGTCGAAGTCCATAAAAACAAGAAATTGAATTGAAGTCAAAGTCAAAGTCACTGTCAAAGTCACGGTCAAAGTCACTGTCAAAGTCACTGTCAAAGCCACTGTCAAAGCCACTATCAAAGTCAAAGTTATAACACGATGAACCCTTACGACCCGATAAACCCTTTCGAACCGATGAACTCTTACGAACCGATGATCCTTTATGACCCGATGAACCCTTATGACCCGATGAACCATTCACCTGACAAGGGAACATTCCATTTGATCCATTTGACATGGCAACCTTCAATGTAATGCACATTCGATGTGGCAGCCTTTCGATGTGGCGACTTTTCGATGTGACGACCATTCGATGCTGCGGCCTTTCGATGTGGCGATCATTCGATGTGGTGGCCTTTCGATGTGGCGACCATTCGATGTAGCGACCATTCGATGTGGCGACCATTCGATGTGGCGACCTTTCGATGCAGCGTTGTCGATGTTGCGACATTCCATGTAACGACCTTCGATGTTATAATCTGGACCCTATTATAAAGCCCTATACGAACTGCAACGGGATTCGGATGGGTACTCAATCGCTTGACAATATGTAGGTACCAGTCAAATACCGCGTATCCACGTACAGAACCGGTTCCGCTCCGGTTTGCTTAGCTCATGCTCGGGGCTAGACTGTAGGGGAGACTGGGGTTGCTTGCACTAGGGGAGCGGCCATACAAATGCCACTTCTTTTAAAAAAAACTTAGTTATAGTGGTTTTACTGGTTGAGTTATTTGAAAGGGGGCTGCCTGTAAAAAGAAAAAAATTGACCCCCCCCTTTTCGCCTCCACAACAAGCCCTCTTGGGGTCATATTGACCCCCCTGTTTTTTGACGGGAATGTACAGGGTTGCTCATCAGCAACAATGTTTACCTGGAACACTTTTCTCTGGAGGCCCAAAATCGGTCAGAGGCCCCCAGGGCCCCTTTAAAGGATCCCATGGACCCCTCTATTTTTTGACGGAAATTATTAGAATGGCTCATATTTTATATTCCGGGTTCAATTCCCGGTGGGGTCACTCACAAAGTTGATATTTATCACTTTGTGAATTTGTTCCCAGTCTGGTTAGGACATTGCAGGGTGAACCACCTGATTGTCCGCAAGTAAGATGGTTCCGTGCTTTGGATGGGCACGTTAAGCCGTCGGTCCCGGTTGCTGTCTATGATGGCGGTCGTTACACAACAATGTCAGAGGCCTGCTACTTGCAGTAGGCGGTTGAAAAACTCTGACACCAGGGTTCATCGGGTTGTTGAACGACTCGGTGTCCCACACGAAAAGAAGAAGAAGAATTATTTTTTAAGTCCCAGTATTAAGGCTGTAGGGCCAGGCTAATCTAGGCCTCCCAGATGAAAACTTTGTATATAAAAGTTGCTGTATACGAGCCACTTTAGCTATTAACGGGGCCCAGGGGGCCTCTGACCGATTTTAGGCCTCCAGAGAAAAGTGTTCTAGGTAAACATTGTTGCTGATGAGCAACCCTGTACGTTCCCATCATATAAAAGGGGTCAATATGACCCCAAGGGGGCCTATTGTGGAGGGGGAAAGGAGAGAGTATTTTTTTCTATTTACAGGCAGCCCCCTTTCATACACCACAATCAGTGAGAAACACTAAGAAAATTTTGAAAAAGTTTTATTTGTATGGCCGCCCCCTAGTGCACTCCAACCCCAGTCTCCCCTATAGTCTAGCCCTGAGCATGAGCTATGCAAACCGGAGCGGAACCGGCTCTGTTCGTGGGTACGCGGTATTCTGACTAGTAAAATATCAAGTAATTAAGTTCCGGACTTCCGGTACTCACGTACCCAACCGGATTCCGCTATATTTTGAACAGGCTTACTTTCAGATCACAGAATCAAGACATACGCGGGCCCTGCGCGTGTTGACAGTTTGGTACGCACCCACTGGGCAAACCACGCGCTGCCCTTGCGTTTGCGACTCGCAACGCGTAAGTTGTGAGTGTGACATTATAATAACGCGCGTGGAGCCCGCGTATGTGTCCATATTCACACATACGCGGGCTCCACGCGCGTTATTATAATGTCACACTCACAACTTACGCGTTGCGAAACAATTCAACTCTTGACCCAATTTTCATAGGATAATTATGACAAAAACTCAGCCCTAATTTCAAAGAAGCAAAATAAAAATTCTCTTTCCCCTGCCAGGTGGCTGAAAGGGCTGTCTGGGCCACGTGCGTTTGCCTGCCGCCACAATAAAAAACAATAAAGGAAAGTCACTGGGAAAGGTTTACCAGCACAAGCTACAAAATAGAGAATTTACAGAAGGACAGCTCGCCCCTATTCCCGACCATTTATATCTACACTCTAGGGATGGTTAGATAGGCATGTCTGTCTACTGAACATAGAGTTAAAGCACTAGATGAGGCTCAATAAAAAACAATAAAGGAAAGTTAGAAAGGTTTACAGTACAAGAAAGAAGCTCCGGGGTGCGGGGCACGCTCTAAGCCACGTGGTTAGATAGGCATGTCTGTCTACTGGATGGATATGTCGCAGCCAACTGGTTAAAAACGCTGTGTAATTAAACAACTAGTGCTTTAATCAAATGTCGCCATCTAACCAAACAACTAAACATTCATCAGCTAAGTGGTTGAAGATTACGTTCTACACTACAGCTGTATGACGGTTAGCCAACTGGCTTAGGTACGTTCAATTTGCTAGGGTAGCCATGTCTGTTAGGGCATATTATTCATATTCATATTCATTTATTCATAAAATAATTTACATGTCAAGGTAATAAAGAAAATAATACATAATTTTAAATAATATAAAAATAAAAAATAATTCTCCGAGCAGGAGAAAAAGTTGTAGGTACAATTGGGTACAATACAGAAATTTAAAATTTTGCTTTCATAAATTGATTAAAATCGTAGAATGTGTGCTCGAGCAATAAACGTTTGAGTCTCCCTTTGAAACATGCGACAGTGGGAGCCGAGACTACATCTTGCGGTAGTTTGTTAAATACCGCAGGGCCCATCACGTGGGTCAACTTATCGGATTTAGCCAGTGTATGCCTCACTGGCAGCAGTCTGTTTTTGTGACGCAGATTACGGCTGTGCATGCTCGCAGGCGTCTTATATGTGTCCTTGTGGGAGTAGGCGTGTAATGCAACTTGCAGTATAACCACCGAGGGCAAGGTCAGTATTCCCAGTGACTTGAAATAAGGCACTGCAGAAGTATCTTGTGACACTTGTGCAATCGCTCGTACGGCTCTCCTCTGCATACGGAATGCACGCTCCCAATCCGCAGCGCGCCCCCACAGCTCAGCACCGTATTGTAGGAGTGAGTGCACAGTAGCGAAGTAAGACGATCGAGCCACTTCCTTGGGGACCACACGCGCCAAGCGACGGAGTGCGAAACACGCACCACCGAGTCTCCCGCACAACTTATCTATGTGGGATGCCCATGTGAGGCCTCGGTCGAGCTCGAAACCCAGAAATGTCGTCACATCCACTTGGTCTAGTGGTACCCCACCCACGTTAACAGTCATCCTTCTGGGTATTCTTCCTCCGAGGTGTATATGGAGGAAGTGGGTTTTTTTTAGGTTTAAACTAAGCCCGTTAACGCTAAACCACCCAGATAGAAGATTGGCAGTAGCATTGATGCGTGTTTCTAATTCTTCGATATTGGATGCTTTTATTATACAGGCGACATCATCTGCGTACATAAATATCTCTGCGGTCGACACAGCTTCTGGTAGGTCGTTCAGTAGAAGGGAAAACAGTATGTTCGATACTGACGAACCCTGCGCAACACCCATTGTGGTTGTTGTTGGGTCAGATCTTATTGCCCCTCCTCCACCGACCACTACCTGCGACCTGTCCCTAAGTAGATCAGAAAAAAGTGACAGAGCTTGCTTCTCAATTCCATAGTGTTGCAGCTTGGCTGCGAGCACTGCGTGATCAGCAACGTCGAATGCTTTGGACAGGTCGCAGCAAAGTACTGCTACTTGAAACTTTCGTTCACGCGCATCCATAATGCTGTGCACAACTCTACGAGTCAGATCGGTTGTTGATCGACCTGCCCGGTACGCGTACTGCTTCTCAGACAGGGCACTCGATGAATTCAGGTATTTTGTAAGTCGCGCGCTTAGGCCATTTTCAAATATTTTCGCTATCGCCGGGATAATTGACACAGGCCTGTAACAATCAATATCCTCTCTTTTACCCTTTCCTTTAAACAAAGGCGAGATTTTACTCAACTTGAGCACCCCGGAGCTTCTTTCTTGTACTGTAGGTACGAGTACAAAGTAAGTATTGGCAGCCGCCCAATACAGAGAGACGGCTTCAAGGAAACATCACTACGCTCTCACACATCTACACGCCGTCGTTTTTGCGCGATCTCAAACCGGTGCGGCTAGTAGCGAGTGGCAACAGCTGTCGTGTTGGAGAGCAAAATTACGACTCGCATCGCAAGTGCAAATATTTATATGTAAAGTGTGTTATAGTGTAAGTTTGATATAATATACGTAAGTTATTTACCTAAGTATGTTTAACCCAGGTACCGTATTGAAAAATTCAGAAATATTAGGTAGCATCCCTAGAGTGTAGATATAAATGGTCGGGAATAGGGGCGAGCTGTCCTTCTGTAAATTCTCTATTTTGTAGCTTGTGCTGGTAAACCTTTCCCAGTGACTTTCCTTTATTGTTTTTTATTGTGGCGGCAGGCAAACGCACGTGGCTCAGACAGCCCTTTCAGCCACCTGGCAGGGGAAAGAGAATTTTTATTTTGCTTCTTTGAAATTAGGGCTGAGTTTTTGTCATAATTATCCTATGAAAATTGGGTCAAGAGTTGAATTGTTTCTTTTTCAAGAGGCTACTTAAAACTGCCCGGTTACATTTTTGTGACTTTCAATACTACGACTACGACGAGGAACACAGTCCACAGGTGGACATGGCCTCCCTCAATCATATTAGGACATTATAACAGAAATTCTATAGTGACGGAATAGTACTTCTGGAAGCTCACTCGTAGTTCACTCGCATAGTGAACGAGCTGTGGGCAATCAAAGCAAATACGTTACAACAGTACTCAGTCTACCCTAGTACTATCGCTTTCAAGGAAGAAGTTTCCTGAAACAGATTACTATATCTGTATATCTATAAGCTACTTTAATTAAGATAAGACCCAGATTGTAGTGAAACCTAACCTTGATAGATAACGACCATGCTTCACGGTGACCCGCATCTGAAGGGGTCAGACCCTCAGGTCAGGTCGGACCCAATTACGAGCTGCACAGATTGTTTCACATTTAGGTGAAGACAAATTTTCAATACAACAAGGGTTGCCAGATTGTATCCATGTGTCCATACATGCTGAGTCCCATCGGCTTCCTTTTCAGAAATTTTCGTATCCATAAAGTCTATTCTTTCACATCAATCTACTTTCATTTAGTATTACTTTCTGCTCCGGACTTCCTTTTTTAAAATGCCTCTATCTTGTCATCATCAGATCCATATCTTTCCCCCAAGATATGTATTTTGTATAGGAGCTTTATTTAACCTTCTGGAACTGTGCTTATTAATCGCATAAAACATTAGGCTAGGCTAATACCTACCTATAGGGAAACAGCGTAGGTCGATATCTAAAAAGATTGATTGAGAATAATAAATGATGAAGGTATAACACATACCGAAAAATGCTTTTACTCGCGGGAAAATGACTTGCAGCGGGTGAAACCGCTACTGGGTCGCTAGTAGGTATTAGATAAATATCAAGTTTTGCTTTCAGCCCTTCAGTTAAACCTTGTTGAGCGTTCTACATTTCTACAACATATTGCCTGTAAGGTATCTAGGTAGAGTAGGTGAAACCTACAGCCCCGGATTCTTTAAGATGAGGTAAGCAAAACGTGACCTATCTTTAAAAACATCTTTTTGACCTTTAGGTTTTTGCTCATACTTATTTCCGTTGCTGAAGTATCGCCGCTCGAATAATCCATATTCGGTAGCTGTTCAAATCATGTTAACGCAGACCTCAGTTAAAAATAGTTACAGGAATGCACACTTGATTTTTCGCAGTTTGGAATAAACTTTCCAAACTGCGGAAAATCAAGTGTGCATTCCTGTAACTATTTTTAACTGAGGTCTGTGTATGGAACTTGGTACTTATTTAGATCTCACTTCTTTTATAGGCGAAGCATTCCAATATTGTCGAACTTGGCAGCCTTTCACATTTATGTTTTGGGTGGGATATATTTTTCTTTGTGAATATGTCTTCTGATATGAGTTTTACAACTGTCAGAATTGGCTTATTCGAGCGGCAATACTTTACGTACAGAGCACATCGCACTTTATGAAACACATCTTCATCATCATCTTTCTTTGTCTTAATACTTACTTAGGTAATGTGTATTCTTTAATTGATCGATGGTGATGATGTAGGTAGATACTACATTTAATAAATTATTAGACTATCGTAGTAGTACGCGACATAAAAAAGAACTTATCTCATAAAATCGGGGGTTATGTATTAAGGAATTTTGTATGTATTAAGTATGTTTTACCTAAGTATCAAATCACAATTTCTTTTTGGAAAACTTGCAATTTTTTTCATCGCAGGAAATTGGACAAAATGAAAAAAGAACTAGTTTTCCATAAATTGTATACCTTACACTGGAAGTGTTTTAATAATTTTGTATTCACTATCTGTTTGTTTACTCTCTGAGCCTCTACATTGAATTACCTATCTTCAAGTGACTTTCCCTAGTTCTCTCATCTTGTTTTTAATGTTCGCGATGCGTAGTCGTTCCAGTAAATATACCTACCTAACCTAGGTACCTAACTATTATCTGGGACTTACTACAATAGATGGCTGCCATCTCCCAACAATGCTTTATTTGAATACCTCGCTCTTGACTGGAGAGTTCAAGGAATGAGGGTCAGCCTAAAGGAATTTCTGCGTCGAATTTTTGATAGATTTTTCCGTCTGCGTAACTATTTTTACCTAGGTGGGGTATAAGTTCGGAAAGAAGAAGAAGGTGAAAATGTAAGCCCATATACTCTATTTGATATTTTTTATTAGGTAGTACATCTGTCTATAGTACCTATACCTACCTATAGTACCTCTACCTACCGCAAATGCTTAGAAAAACAGTATAAGTGGATCTATCTATTGAGAGGTTGTGCGATCAATAGAAACTCGATTTTCATATAGTTACTGTGGCCCCTCTATAATATGATCCCTAAAATAAAATAAAAATTCAGATAATAAATCAAAAACTTTATTTCCGTTCAATTCTTTATGACGTTATCTTGATACTAAGCAGCACACTGCCTGTTAACTTCTAAAGACAAACTTATTTTATGTGAGGTAGGATAAGGAAGGCACTTGTACCTTGAATCTGCTGACGCACTTACTTGAAACGTAGATATCTACGTCATTCGGAAGAGATAAGTTTTACAGAAGTATTTATTTTCAAGATGCGTAGTGCTTCGTAAGTAGCTGTACGGTTTCTGGTACTGAAACTGAGACCGAACTAAAGTTAATTATTATGAGCATTGGCTTCGCTTATTATTTGAAGAATGATGATTATATTTTGCGTAATAAGTACTGATAGTAGAGCACAGCTCAAACAATATAAGGAAAAATTTAATATTATTATTAATCTGTGTGTTAGTAGGTAGATGTGCTTCTATCATCTTACTATACTACATCACCACAATTTAACTACTCCAAGGTCTAAGAAATGTAGCCGGAATATTATTATCATCCATCACTCTCCTTAGTCACCACGCGACACAGATTTTGTCTATACCTGTATGTCAAAATTCTTCACTTGTATTGACTTTCATACGATGTGATTCTTCTCGCACGCGAGATAGTCTTCCTTCGGTGCGCATACTGCGTATTGTTTCTGTTTACTACCTAGAGTTGTTCGAATATTCACTAGAAACTTTTATATCGAGTTGACGGAATACTCTTCAAAGTAAATGTAAACAGAAAACTTGATAGTTTGCATATTTACCAAGATCGCTACATTGTATAAAATGACGGAGCTGCGGCGTAGACAACTAAACCAATATTATGTTAGGACCGCCCCCGCCTTAATCTACGCACGGAGACTTGTTTGACTACAAATCATCTCTGATAGATAGAATCTAGGTCATCTTCCTTTTGCTTAGTACGCATGCTGACGGCCGATGTGGCGCAGTGGTTAGTACGCCTGCCTGCCACGCAAAGGTTCCGGGTTCAATTCCCGGTGGGGTCACTCACAAAGTTGATAATTATCACTTTGTGAATTTGTTCCTAGTCTTGTTAGGACATTGCAGGCTGAACCACCTGATTGTCTGCAAGTAAGATGGTTCCGTGCTTCTCTACGATGGCGGTCGTTACACAACCATGTCAGAGGCCTGCTACTTGCAGTAGGCGGTTAAAAAACTCTGACACCAGGGTTCATCGGGTCGTTGAACGACTCGGTGTCCCACACGAAGAGAGAGAGTACGCATGCAAAATATGTAGATTATTAAGGCCCTATCCACAAAGCGAATAATCATTTTCAATATATTCGCGTTCCGAGGTTTTATTCTAGCCTCGCGACATAATTTGTTTTGTATGGATTAAGTAACATGCGATATTTTTCAGTGCGGAATCTTGGATCAGATCCAATAGTCTAAGCTCCCATTGACAAAGTCTTACCTCATAAGTCTACCGATTGAAAGTATGCTATAACGATATAGATCATGTTTAGGAGGTCATAACATTGTATGGGTGGCCATCCGAAATCCTGGCAGGTTCTTTTTTATCCGACTTAAAAAACTTATTTTATTTCCAAAATTTACATCACACAGCTTCACCGTTCGAAACGTATACCCTTCTAAAGAGACACCTTTGGCGATGAGAACCCGCTTAGGTTGCCAGCTCCAACATCGGCAGTTTTCGTGGTCAGCCACTTTTTACAGGCTAAAAAATGAACTCGGTTATCTCATCTGGCTACCCATTGAAATCAATATAGGTCGATAGCCCCAGGGATGTCATTGATGATTATATAAGGTTGCCTGTTATCAGCCTGGCAGAGGCTGTATGCTTGAAAATCTCATTTAAAAATTTTGAGGCGGCTTATCAGAGATATCGTTGCGATGATAACAGGCAACCCTATATATTCATCAATGGCATTCCTAGGGCTATCGATCTGTATTAATTTCATTTCGTAATAAGTGACTTTATTTTTTGGCCTCTAAAATGTGGCTGACCACGGAAACTGCCGGTGTTGGAGATGGCAACCCTAGCGGGTTCTCATCGCCAAAGGTGTCTCTTTAGACGGGTATACGTTTCGAACGGTAAAGCGATGTGATGTAAATTTTAGAAATAAAATAAGTTTTTTAAGTCGGATAAAATAAAACTGCCAGGATTTCAGATATCCATCCATACAATGTTATGACCTCCTAAACATGATCTATTGTTATAGCATACTTTCAATCGGTAGACTTATGAGGTAAGACTTTGTCAATGGGAGCTTAGTCTACCATTCTTGGACAAGTTAGGTACAAAATAACGAAAAGCAAGATCAAAGGTATTTGACTGCATATCTGTGGTGTTGGTAGCTTTCGTGTTTGGTGTTGCTAATAAAAACTTTTCTGAGTAGGTACTTAACTTCAACGTTCGGTACTCAGAGAAGTTTTTCGTTAACTTCATCAATGTTTGTAACTTCATTTTCAGCTACGTAGGTACAAACTACGTCACGTCCCTCAACCACGTGTTTCACACTGTATTAACTATATGTATATCCACTCGATAAAATAAGTTTCTCTTTGTTTTTATTCTTGCTGAAACTAGCGAGATCCAATACACAAGACGTGATTAACCATAAACATGATGAAATAAATAGAACTACTAACAAGATTAACCAGATAGGAAGTGACTCTATATATCACCAATATCGGGATACTACGGACTCATAAAAACAGATAAATAAATTCACCATTTGTTTCGATGCCCAGCTGGAGAACGGTGGACTGTGGAGATTGTTAGGTTGCAGCTGGTTTCGATGTGTCTAAAACTACAATTAAACGAAGTTCTTGAAACTGATACGCCATTTATTTGCGTAGCCCATGGAATGAATACAGAAAAACATAGATAATAAAAATCACATAACCTTCTTCATACAAAGAGGCAAAGACAGTAGAAAGCATACTGCCAATAATGTTAGGCTAAATCCTAACATGCTGCCACCACACAAGAAACAAGTAAACATAAGAAACTTATTCTATTGAACCATGTTCACAAACACATGTTAAAATATACATAGGTACACATGTGCAGAGCAGCTTATAGAAATAGATATTAAAATTATAAATCCTACTTTAGAAAGGAATCGCAATAAATTCTTAGCCCTACGAAATAATTATTTTCTTGGGATGGTACTAAAAGACCCTAAAAATTTATACAGCATGTTGTACTTTTTACATACCTAGCAATAGAAACAATATGCAAATATTAAAAACACAACACAAGACATATTATCTGTAAAAAACAAATCATACTCTGTAGCTTATTTATAAGATACATTACATAACATAAGAACATAATATTATTGTAGTTATATCTTAAACACTTCCTACATGAAGCATCTTAACAAACCTCTTAAAGTTTGTAGTCCAGGCCACAAGAAGGAATAAAACTTATTACATTACATTAGCTAGAAAGCTCAAGTTTTATAATCATCAATAGGTAAAACACAGATCTTATGTATTGCTCTCCTATTAATTTTGTGTCTGAAACAAACTATACATTTATGGGTGATTTCCTTATAATCTATCAAGCCATTAACAATCCAAAATCTTGGATTTAAATTCACAAGTGAAAGTCTAGGTCCTGCATGCAGTAACATCTCATGCTCACTTCTGATAAGCAATTTAGTGATAAGAGAACCTATAGGTAAAATTACGGGGTGTTTATGAGAATAAGCAATATTTGCATGGTGCAACCTACCCGAACAGCGAAGTAGACCCATTTCATCGAGGAATGGACTGAGGTTAGCTAGGTTGCCTTTTAGATTCTTACCCTTACGTAAAGATTCAATTACTGACGCAACGTATTGACTTTGTTTATACTTAATTTTTTGCAGAAGCGAATTGTTAAGTTCTGCGCCTCGTAAGTATTTTGTATTCAACATATCATAACTTTTATTTATGTTATTTAAAAACCGTAATATGTACGCAAAAGGCCTCACAATTTTGTTAATATCTGAGCAGTCATATAAGCATTTTAACACATACTCTAGCGAATTTGCCGTTAAACACACTGGGTTGCTAGCAAGCGCCACACAGCTTCTTACCTCTGGTACATCACGAGGTATGCTCGGTTCATAGCTAGAAAATTCGCACTTACTATTCTGTAGAAATGGAGGGCCTCTCCACCACAACTCGTTGTTATTTAGCTCGCCAGGTTGAACTCCTCTGCTTATCAAATCTACGGGATTATCGTGCGTGTTGACGTACAGCCAGCGCCATCTAGAAGTGTCTTGTGTAATCACATTCATACCTAATTTATCAATAAGTCGCAGGTACAAACAGGCTCCAGCTCCACACGCCTTCGAAGAAGCAGTATCGCAGAATCCAATCAGCTGTGCGGTGTGAGAGTCTGTAATACCTACATTTCTAGGTATGGTTATAGATTTTATATTCGAGCTTTTCTTGTCGGTTAACATTGAACCGTCGAAAACAGTACGCATAGACGTAGTTTTGCTGTTTTCGTTGACTAAAGTATGGCATGGAAGAAAGTAAACCGCGTTTTTAGGGTTTTTATTTAAGTTGTACAACTCAATGTCAACATAGTGACCGTGATTGAGCTGTAGGTATTCGTTTATAAAATTCCTATACAGGTTGAATAAATTTGGATTTGCATGTAACTTCTTTTCTAAGTTTAAAAATCGCTTGTAAGCAAAGTAAAAAATTTACAAAACAGTTAGTCTGCCTCTCAGTTCTTCTACTGTAAAGTTGTGAGATCCATGTGATGCCAAGTCGGTTATTGATTTATTCAAGGATACTTCAGGAACTTTCATCTTTATTGCGTAATTAGGTAACAGACATCATCTTTTAGTAACCATATCGATATTTAAAAACTTTTGTATTTACAATAACTAGAATGACCCGGCCATCGCACCAGACCATCGTATCTCACAAGCAAATAGTGTGCGATTGCCAAGTCATTCTAGTTATTGTAAATACAAAAGTTTTTAAATATCGATATGTTTACTAAAAGATGATGTATGTTACCTAATTACGCAATAGCTTAAGATGAAAGTTCCCTGAAGTAGTCCTTGAATAAATCAATAACCGACTTGGCATCACATGGATCTCACAACTTTTTACAGTAGAAGAACTGAGAGGCGAGACTTGGTACTTTTTACAAGTAAATGTTTTTGTTGGTATCTCATTTCTTTTTGTAGGAAATCTTAGTCTTTCTTTTTACTGGAACTACTTCTTGAGCCTCATATACAAACTTCCTCAAAGCCCATCCGCAAAGTTAACTTTGTAATCCTATACATTTGTATGGAAATACAAAGTTAATTATGGTTGCAACTGAATTTCCAGAATGTTATAGTTTTTCCTTTAATCATACACTAAAAACAAGTTGTATTCTAAATTTGAAGCTCCTCAGTCTGCTAGAAGTACCTTAGAATTTTGATGATCGGTCAGTCAGTCAGGCAGAAAATTAAGAAACTTTGACTAACTATAACTTCTAAACCACAGGTACAAATTAGATGAAATTTGAAATTTATCGTGTCTATGCAGTGCTTGATAAAATATTTTAAAATGAGGGTTCTAAACTTATCGACAAGGGAGTTATAGGGGGGTCGAAAATGGCCTGAACTGGTTCGAGAAAAGGATGTTACGGCCGTGCCGCTTTCAGCTCGACTTGGTGGGGGCACTGCCGTGCCCCCAGATTTCCCAGAGTGTCATTGACCTCTGATAGAGGTAACTTCAAAGGTAAGGCTACTTGAAATGTATTATCCTGCAACTTTACAGTATCCTTAAAAATCTGCTCGCAAATATCTTGCTCTGAGGATTGCTCGCCAAAAATCTCAGGCACTTTTTCAGTATTCCGGAATTGATAAATGACATTATTAAGTGGAGCCAACTCACATTTTAATACCACCTTGTAAGATGCTGGTTGAGACAAATAATTAGGGATGTTACCTCCAATTATGTACCCAAACTCTGAATTGATCAGATGAAGGCAGTGCTGCGACGTGTACCCGACGCTAGCAGTCTTAGCAGGCTGCGGACGCGCTGTGCTCGTTGTCGCCTTGGAGCTCAGCGGGATTGTTATCTTCATGCTCGGAAGTATCGCCTGGAAAAACACATTAGAACTGATTAACAAGTGCATTTCACCTGTCTCGGACCACTTCTCATCAGCCAATACTACATCTTCAGGTATTTGAATCCCTGAAACATCTACTTTGTTCTGTGGCAGGTAGCAAGTGATGTCATCCATAATGTCACAGTTGATGGTGGTTTTGAAAGGCGACCTCAATGAGTGAATTTCCAATGGAATGCAAGCTTTGATTTTAACTTTTGTGTTGCCTATACCAATGATGTCCATATTTTTGGGCTGTGGGGTCATTCCCAACCGCTGCACTAGATCTGAAGTTACCAGAGATGCCTGTGACCCACCATCTATGAAGGCTCTGATATGGTGCTCCTTCCCATCTCTATCAATGATCTTTATCCATGCTGTGGGTAGAAGAACATTATTATCTGTGTTCCCTGCTAAAACTGTTGGGGCGGTCACAGTATGAACTGCAGACTCTGGTGCTTTCTCCTCACAGTGGAGGATCGAGTTATGTGGCCCTTTACAAAAGGAACAGCGGAAGTGAAATTTACATTTCCCTGAATGCTTACTGATACATATGATGCAAATCTTATTCTTTTTTATGAAGTCTAATCTGTCAGCCGGAGGCAGCATTTGAAATTTTTTACAAGCATACAACTTATGATCAGTATACTTACAATAGCCGCATGGCGGTGGAGCTCCAGGCTTGACAACGTGCACAGCTACCTTGCTCTTGTAGACTGTGCTCGCTTGCTGGGTAGTTCGCCCCTCTGTGTTCTCGAGTGCCACTGCCCGGCATTCCAAATATTTCAGGAATTCTTCCAGCGTTGGATCTTCATCCTGGTCTCGTTCCAGCTGGTATGCACGCGCAGTGAACGTATCTAATTTGCGAGACAAAACACATAATAATATGGGGTCCCAGTGTATAACGCTTGGCTCGTGAGTTTTTATTGCTGCTAGCTGTTGGTTAATAGTAGCTAAGAACTCCCTAAGACTAGAGGCAGTTGACTTAACTATGGGCTTTAAATCTAAAAGGCAACCTATGTGCTCGTTGATGATCCGCTGTTTATTATTGTAGCGGTCATCCAGAAGTCTGAGCGCTTCAGTGTAACTTTGGGCAGTTAATGGCAAATTTTTAATTAAATCTAATGGTTCATCTGTTAGGAAAGTGCGTAAGTAATATAGCTTTTGTATCTCATCTAGCGAGGTGTCATTGTCTATTATGCTTTTGTATAAGTTTATAAAAGGTACATATTCATTAAACTTACCACCAAATGTTTTGATGCTTATTGGCGGCAGTTTTTTAGAAGTGCACTGAGCCGACGAAGTGGCAGGCTTACTGGTTAACGCTTTGTCAAAAGCACTCATTGTCGCGTAAAATGTGGTCTCGACTAGCTCCACATTTTCTTCGTCGGCGGGGTTCAAGTACAAAAGCTCTTTGCAAATATCTTCATACTCAGAAAATTTGTTTGAAAGCTGTTGCTTTTTGAGGAGCAACTCCTCTCGCGAAGTATTAGATAGGTCACTTTTCGAAAATTTCGACAACCGCGTGATGCTAGATTTAATGTAACCCCGCTCGACGTTCTTCTTTTTTATATCTTCTTCCTCTGCCATTTCGTCGTCTGTGTTATCACGTTGCTCACTAAATAAAGCACTAAGGGCTAACTTAATCCCTATTTTACCAGGTATAATAACTAAACAACTAAATTACACAACAGAATTGTTTACAACTGTCAACAAAACAAAATTGACGGTTGTTGACCTCACTATCGGCGCGATGGCGCGTTCGGAATTCGGATACACAAATGTGCTTGAATTTGTTAATTTTGCAGGTTTGCCTTTCATACAGCCGCACAGCTAGCTATAATGTTGTCCCTTTCACTCGCGCTGCGGAACCGACGTTGAAGTATCGCGTCGTTTTCTGTCCCTCTCGCACTAAAGGGATATAACTCGCGCCGTCTCTTACGGCGATGACGTGTCGCGTCACTCTTGCGTCCCCCACACGCACGAAGAACGCCTTGCGCCGTTTCACACGACGATACGTTGAAGTTGTGTCGCGTCACTCTTGCATCCCTCTCTTTCCTAAAGAAGAATGTATCGCGCCGTCTTGCACGTTTCCGCTGGTATAAAAATTGCGACGAATAGCCGTCGGCGGGAAACTACAAAAATCTGTGCTGACGACGAAAAGATGACGAATATTTTCAACAAATCGGCACGATGTCGTCACTATGCCGTTTTCTTTGCAGGTTATCACGATGAACAATAGGCTTACGTGGCAAATCCGTAGAACTGCACCGTTGTTGCTTGGATTTCGCTTGATAGACGTGCGTCGCCGAGGATATTTGATTGCAACGACTCACGTACGAAACTAAGAAAACCTATGTTATTTTGAAGCTTTCTCGCTGGGTACTTGCGTGACAACACTGTAGGGCTCCGTTGTTGGTCTTGATTGATGGTTTTGCTCATTCGACGAACACCTCCGAGGGAATATTGCGGCGGCGACGTGCAAAGCCACAAAAAAACAAAACACGACGCATGCAGCTTGCAAGGACGACACTTCGGGAAAATTCGCAGTTTTCTTGACGAATTCTGGACGGGTCGCTGGACCAATGTTTCGATGCCCAGCTGGAGAACGGTGGACTGTGGAGATTGTTAGGTTGCAGCTGGTTTCGATGTGTCTAAAACTACAATTAAACGAAGTTCTTGAAACTGATACGCCATTTTTTTTTTTTTTTTTTTTTTTTTTGAAACTGATACGCCATTTATTTGCGTAGCCCATGGAATGAATACAGAAAAACATAGATAATAAAAATCACATAACCTTCTTCATACAAAGAGGCAAAGACAGTAGAAAGCATACTGCCAATAATGTTAGGCTAAATCCTAACACCATTCTCAAATATCTGCCTCAGTCAGGAATCTATCCCGGGGCTTTTGCGTACAGATCTTTTTTGCACGTGCCACATCAAAAAATTACTTCAAAATCGTTTTCAAAATGAATGCCACGTTTCTGCAGAGCAAAAGTAATCTGCAAATAAACTGTAAGTAAGTAATTAGATTAAAATCCGCAAGAGTTAGTGCCGGTTTCCCACACCCCGGGAGTTCCCGGGGGACTTGAGCTGGGAGGGTTGCCAGACCACAGAGATATATCAGAAATGGTAATATGCAACAGCCTGTGTCGTGCCACTCACCTTATTCGTTTATGAATATTTTCACCAAAGTGTCATTTATTTATCAATTATCAATTAATCATTTATCAAAATAAAAATATAGAATAAATTGGTAAAAATGGTTTATAGTCGCTCCAAAGAAACAAATTCAGAAATTAAGAAAAAAAATAGTTACTTTTCTTACAGAATGTGTTCAAGCCTGACTGAGATTTATAGACCAATTCAATTCAATTCAATGCATTTTATTTGACATAAAGAATTTACAACATTGTCTGTTCATTATTAAATAACAATAAATTGTGTCCGAAATAAAGCATGCAGACAGATTTACAGCGGACCCTGCATAAAATCTCGCCTCTTTGGGTGTAGACAGGTACTGTTATAATTATAATCCATCTCAATTCAATTTCTTATTTTTGGATAATCCATCTCTTTCTCCTTCTTCCTCCTTCCTCTTCCTACTGTCCTTGCACTCTTGCTTTACTTCGTTCCAAAATATTTTTTCATGGTTCGATTCGACGGAAAAATACAGTTTCATTGGATGGGTTGTTTTTCAGTATTTTTTTATCGCTTATTCTTTTTTTGCAGCGCAGGCAGGCAACACTTTAAAAACCAGTAATAATTTCAATTTGCAGATTGCTCTGCGCCCGTTCCCGTTGCCAGCTTGCCACCCCTTCGCTAACTTCATTAGGGGACGATAGCTATCTCTCTGGAGAATTTCGTCTCTGCGGTCCAATACTGGCTGTGAACAAGGGGTTGGTAATGTGTGAGAAAGTTTAGTTACCCGGTAGATAACATACATACCTAAATTACCTACATATTGGATGAATTTTTACTGGTCACCGATAGCGAAAACTCAGAACCGGCTGCTGATAAGGAACAACTTTCCCCAAGGAACATAGGTCGAAATATGAAAAAAAAAATGGACCTCCCATAGGTACATTTGAGTTACTATTTCCATTTTTTTTTTCATATTTCGACATATGTTCCTTGGGGAAAGTTGATCCTTATCACCAGCCGGTTTTGAGTTTTCGCTATCGATCACTAGTAAACCTTTGCGGGGTAGGCAAAGCGTAAAAGGCTGTAAAAACAGCCATTTACGCCACGTCTAACAAAAGTTTGAAATTCGTATCTTTCTGAAGACTGTGTATAACCCTAGTGGCAGGTTGTCAGCCTGCAACTCCAACTATCCATTTAAGGGACCAGCGTATACTGGTTATTCATACAAATACTAAGAAAAATTAGTATATGTTGATCCCTTGAACGGGTTGGTGGATTTTCTGGTCATAGTAGGTATTATACGTAGAACCAGTGGCGGACTAACCCCGTTGGATGCCCGGGGCGGTAAAGCCGTCGGATGCCCCCCAGCGACAGAAAATGGCCTTAATGTAAAACCCTTTTTAAAAACTTCATTGTTGGTATTTAGGTAGGTACAGGTGCGTATACAGCTTCGGATCGTGGGGGGGTCACAGCAGTGCACCACTCAGGCAGATTATGCATTACGAGCAAAGGGAGTTAACATTTCAGTTCAACAAAAACAAGAGAAAAACCATGCTGCGCCATTCGCCACACTAACACTATACGTATTGCGAGCGAAGCGAGCTCGACTTTTCACGTTAAAAATGCATGTGAGGAGATACACCGTACTGCACTATCACTACACGTTATACGAGCGAAGCGAGCTCGACATTTCGCGTTAAAAAGGCACGCGAAGAGACACACCGTGCTGCACCATCACTACACGTTATACGAGCGAAGCGAGCTTGATATTTCGCGTTAAAAAGGCACACAAAGAGACACACCGTGCTTCACCATCACTACACGTTATGCGAGCGAAGCGAGCTCGACATTTCACGTTAAAAAGGCATGCGAAGAGACACACCGTGCTGCACCATCACTATACGTCATACGAGCGAAGCGAGCTTGATATTTCGCGTCAAAAAGGCACACCGTCCTGAACTATCAAGCTACACGTTACGCGAGTAAAGCGAGCTCGAACTTTTGCGTTAAAAAGGAAAGCGAGGAGACACACCGTGCTTAACCATCACTACACGCTTTGTGAGCGAAGTGAGCTTGACCATCCGCGTTTAAAAGACATGAGAGGAGACATACGGTGTTTGCTAACGAAGCGAGCTCGACATTGCGCGTTAAAAAGACATGAGGGTCACGCTCGTTGTTAGCGAAGAAACGAGCTCGATATTTCGCGTTAAAAAGACAAGCAGCGAGGAGATACGCCGTGTCACTTAATCTAATAATGTTTTTAAATATTTTAAATAAGCTAGCAGCGGCTGCTATCAAGTACTGGGGTTTTCAAAGTGGCCTCCGAACTCCTTTGATCAAATCGTAAATAACTTTATTTACGATTCAAGTCCTGGGGGGAAACAAAATAGCCTCTGAACACCTTTGATCTAATCTTAAAAAACTTTATTAACAATTTAATTACTGGGGGCAACAAACCAGCCTTCGAACTCTAAAAGTCTTGGGGTGCCCCCTCAAAATAGCCTCCGATCTCCTTTGTAAAGAACTTTATTTACAATTCAAGTCCTGTTAGCAACAAAACAGCCTTCGAACTCTAAACTCCTGTGATCAAATCGTAAATAACTGTAATTACGATTCGGTCCTTGGATAATAAAAATGGCCTCCTCCGGAGACCATTTTGATGCCGCCCCCCGGGACTTGCTGCCCGGGGCGGACCGCCCCCCCCGCCCCTACCTTAGTCCGCCACTGCGTAGAACCTAGGTATGCTATGTTTCAATACTAAACTAATTACATAGAAATTGCACAAGTTACATAACAGCTCCGTAATTACTAATTAATCACGTAACTCTAACTCAAATAAGCAAGTAATATAATTATATCAAGGTAACCTAACTAAATAATAAGTAAGTAAGTTTATTTATTAGTTACGAGCACTAAAGTTGTAACTTCTTACAGCTTCCCAACCTTCGGAAATGGGTTAGTTGGTTTGCGTGACGTCTGTCTAACATATGCACGACAAAACACACAACACGTTTTCGGGTATTATTAGTAAGTACTTAGTATAGTATACATACAGGGTGCTAATTTAAAAGTTTCAGGGTAGGTTTAGTAACGATATAGGATGCCGTAAAAGTATTGAAAAAATGCTGTCGAACAAATCCATGAGCAATTTTTTTTTACTTTGCTGAAATTTTATTTATACTTATGCCTTTATGTTAGCCAAGATTCGTTCAAACTTAAATTTGATTAGTATAATACCTCTAGTAAGTACTTGTTTTGGCACCCTCTAAACTACAAAACGACAAAAGTGTCAAAAAAATATTTTCCAACAAAATAACGAAATTTTCAAAATGTTGGCTATGTAATAAAAATGCCAGGGATATTTTCAATATTTTTGACGGCATCCCATATCTATACTAAACCTATTCTGAAGCTATTTTATTTTTTATATTCACACTCTGTTTAAATGTATACGTAACATAGAGTTGTAATTAATTAGATCGTTATTGACATTGTGTTTTAAAAAGGCTTGGAAAGGAGTAACATCAGATAATCATCAGATTCTTTGTTTGTTACAATGCCTAATAAGTATTATTTGAATTGTAAATTAAGGGATAATTTTTGTTTTTACATACCTAGTTTTCCATAAGGTAAGTTCGTCAATTACCGCCTATGTAACTTCGAAAGCAAATATTTCTAATAAAAAATAACAATTTAAATAAGAAAACAGGCGCGTCATATAATTTGAATATTCTTTTTATAAATAGCATACAGCAGAGTAACATAATACTTTTAAAATATGAAATAAAACCAAAGACAAAATACAGTCGCGCTGGCAGAATTAAACTACGTGGGAGTTTAATTCGCCTATAGTATAACTTGACTGTAAAATTCTAATTGAGATCATTTCTGTAGTAATCATTGTATTAGGTAATCTGTCTTCATAATATTAGGCTAATCAGTAATCATTCCTTGTTTCTAAATTATGTTTTGTCAATTTTATAACACATAACACAAATTATTTGATTACTAACGTCATAGTTGCTTGCAACTCTTTTTGTTACAACGACATCGAAACAAATAAGAAAATATATAACATTAGGCCATTTTAGAATGAAAAATTGATGTTTTGCTAAAAAACGTCGGTAGGCGCTTTTAAACTTGGAGCCTAATTACGCCTGCCTAGGTGTCTAATTACACCTACCATACTAAAACTAACTAGTTAAAAAAGAACAAATTCAAAAACAAATCTTTCTTCCTACCTGTAGGTTTGATTATCCACCATTTCATAAAAAATTAACATCATATCGCAAAGTTATTCTTGGATTCCCGTGTAGGTGTTAATAACGCCTACAGGTGGGTAACAACGCCTTCAGCTGGGTAATATCGCCTATAAGGAGTCTATTATCGCACAGGCGGTATTAACCTTTATGACATATCTAACAAAGATTTTCGAAAAAAACATATCCGTGATGCTTTTGTAAAAAGCTTAATGAAATTTAGATTGCAAAATATACAGTTTAACTAAAATAGTCCATGAAAGTTATCAAACATTTTAAAATGAAGTTATAACTTACCTGATGATTTCACGTATTTTTTTAAGTGCAGCCATCAGAAACATCTCCCACGAACAACACGCTGCCACTAGCATTACGCGCGTGTGAGGAGCTCACCGTGCTCAGTGCAGAATGGCAACACTACAATGTTGCTATTCCATGCAGATTTTTGGAAATTATTCTTGATTTTCCTGCTTTTTTCAACGTAGGCGATATAACCCGACAGGCGGTAATCGACTAACCTACCTTACATCATGATGATTCAAGTCTATTTTAAATTGTCCATTGAAAATTTGAAATACATGGTGTAAAAAAAATTACTGCAAATATTTTAAAGAGTGAACCAGTCCGTGAAACTGAACAACTTTCCCGAAGGAACATAGGTCGAAATATGAGATTTATTTTTGGCCCTCCCACTTAGTATGGGAGGACCAAAAACTTTTTTCGTATTTCGACCTATGTTCCTTGGGGAAAGTTGTTCAGTTACATGGACTGATTCACCCCTTAAAATATTTGCAGTTGATTTTTTTACGCCTTATATATCTATGAAACACAACAACATCTAATTAAGTATCTAATAAGGTAGGTATATCCATCTTCGTGAGAGTTAAGTAGTAGATAGAAGGTAAGTTAAATGTAATGTGTAAGTTATGTTAGTCTTTAAAATATTAACATAAAGTAAGTAGTCGAAGGTCAGAAGGTTAGTTCCCATGACGGCGAAGTTATTTTTAGCGCACCTGGCATACCATCGCAATAACCGTACGAATTTCATAGGGTAAGGTGCACTGATGCAGGACTATTGCAGACCCCTACGTCTATCAACAAATGTCGCCCGTAAAACACCCTCGCGAGAGGGACAGAGGGAACGCGGGGGAGGGGCTAAACAAAGATAGCTATACCATTCTCACTCCCCCTCACCATTCGCTTTCTACCTAGCGGCGATAACGGACGCGCTGGCTGAAACCGCGAGCGAACTTCGACGAAGTTTCGAAAAGTTTATTCTTCTTGTGATTTTGTGATAAGATTCGAAAAAGGAAAATGGTGCTGGCTGATTTCTTGACTGAGACGCGGCGGCGCTGGCTGAAGGTAAGAAAAACCTTTAAGTTTTTTTTTAAAGAGAAAATAATATTTGAATAATGCTGGAAGTGTTATAGAGCCTTATCCAAATAAACATTTATAACTTTGTAGAAATAAAAATTGACGCAGAAAATGTAGAGCCAAGAGTGATGTGTAAAGCTAAACAAATATTTGTTTAGTTATTAAAATTGATTGCATAGATATGATAAGTATTGTACATTGTTTGTTTTGGTTCAGCTGTCGACAATTATTTAGACGCCATTTAACATGAACTAGTTAATTGAAATTTATTATACTAGGGCATAGTCCATTCTTTGGAACTACATAGGAACTTACATATATGCTAAACTACTGACAGATTTTATGTAAAGACATAGAGATAATGGGGGTGGGGGAGGTTATTTATTTTTAGGGTAAGTTTTTGTATATAGGAACTATAATGCCAAGTTTAGTCTGTGGGTATTATAGTCATACTTTGTAGTAATTTCGTTAGATAAACACGTTGCTTTTTAAGTTAATACGACTCTATCGTAGAAAATAATGAGGTTGTATTTTAATTATTATCTGAAATGGAAAGTAATTTACTGTATAAAAATGACATTCTTGTTTATGATCGATTATACTTACACTAAAAGCGTTTCGTTTGGAAATTGGGTTACTCTTTAGGCAGACCTTACACATGCACCGCATAATTTTCCGGTGTTTTGCCGCATCTGCGTTTTTAACGAAAGGAAAGGAGTTGATGAAAATCAGTTGCCATAGCCGCAATTTAGGTAATGCAGTTGCGTCACTGCATTACCTAAATTGCGGTTTTCACAATTACAATTCGTCCTTTTTGGTGGCTGTTACAAACCGCAACACTGTCCGGTGCGTCTGCTGCGGGTCATACTCATCGTTTCGTTACCTACATAGTATAAAATGAAGTTGCTTTTCTCGTTTCTCTGCCTGTCTGTTTGTCGTGGAATTCGACTCTCGAACTCCTTTTACACCACGCAACAGATACAGATTCGGCTTTTTGTTATACAAGGTGTTACAAAACAACCCATAAAAACTCCCATACAAATGGAGTTCATTTTGTATGGGAGGTCCAAATTCTTTTTTCATATTTGGACCCATGTTCCATAGGGAAAGTTGTTCAGTTTTACGAGTAACTTGACCTCCTTTCAGCTTTATTGGTTGTTTTGTAACACCCAGTATTTAATTCAAAAGAAAGATTTAAATGTATAACACATGCCTGGAAAAGCCTTTTCCCCGCTGGAAGAGGTGGAAAATTAGTTGCATCGGATGAAAACACGAACGGGCCGCTATCTTATCTATATTTTCATATCTGTACAAATCTCTTCGCGAAATTGAAATCAAACACACCGCGTGCGTAGGAGAACAAATATTTGCATGATTTAAGAGGATACCCGGATGATGCCTGTTTTCGGCCTTTTCATAACAAACGTATTATTCTGATTTATTCCCAAACAATGCATGTAGACGTAGTTTTTTTTTCAAATTAAGGTCTATTATAGGCACGACCATATTAATTTTTCATTTTTGCCGAAATATCTAAGCTTTGTAACGGAATAAGAAATGTTATTATTTTTCTATACTTACCTACAAATAGAAAATGGTTCACATTTTCTTCGCGGAACTATTTTTGTAGAAATAAAAATATTAGGGGCATTCCTGTAGAAGGCCATGATTTAATACAAAAAGAATTATCAATGTATTATTCGCGAAGAAAACAGGAGATTATATTATATGTTTCCATAAAAACACCTCGACCAGGAGGGCTCTTAATACATTTCATCACTTTCACTGTTATGTGATTTATGATATCTGATTGTTTTTGAACACCTGTGTGAGAAAATGTTGTTATTGTTAACTGACAAGTTATTTGAATTGAACTTGTGGATACAGGAGTTGAAAGAGAGTTACAATTGCTATTGTTTTGCTTATATTTATTGGCATTTGTTTCTTGTTACACCTTTATCAGGTATGACAACTTGTGGGAAAAATCTGATGTCATATTTTTTTACTATTAACTTTATACAAATGAGATGAGTAAACAAAAAAAGACAGACACAAAAAGAAAGCGGCAAAAATACCTAGGGCACAACTTTTCTCTTAGAAAGAAATCTGTTACAGATGTTCTATTAAATTTAAACAATCTGAAATTCCGCGACTTATCATAGTGTATTTTATTATCAATCTCATAATGTCATCTAAGTAGGTACTTTAACCAAAGTAAATACTTGTTATAATATTTAAGGAAGCGGAAGGAGATCATCAGAGGTCTTAAGATAACAATGAAAGAGTAGTTATTGTATAATGGAGAATGTTGTCACAATCACAGGGAAAATAAACAATGTTATTAATTTAAAAGTATATTTAATTGTATGGTTCGATTCCCAGGCGGTACATGTATTTCTATGGAGTCCTTTTATCAGCAATTTTTGATGACCTTTCAAAGATCTGATTTATACTGATTTGATTATTCATACTGTTAAGGCGTTCCGTTTTCCATACAAAAGTTCAATGGAGTTATGTATGTAAAGGAGACAAGAGTCGGTTTAAAAAACTTGATGGGGAGTCCCGTGGGTATATAAGATTGTCGCAAAACACTAAAAAGAATTTTTAAATCATCAGATTTCCCCGTAAAAAGCGAGTCGCCACTTTACGAAAATAGATGGAGTTACTGCTGCAATAAATACGTTTAATTTTATTGTGCAGAAAATACTGATTATCTTTTAACTATAAGTAGTTTTGCGACAAATTTACGTGTGCCTTCATCATTCAGAATAAAGTTTCTTTAAAAAGAAACTCTACAGCTCATGTGTAACCCGACTGAAGTGCAGTTTTTCGTTTGTATGACGTAACGAACCACCTTAAGCATAAACTATTAACTTGAGGTGCTGCGTGTAATATTTCTAGGTACCTAATTAACTATTTCTGATTTTTGGTTGGGATTAAGGACTTTGGCTTAACATAACTACACCACATGAAAACATATGCGTTTCAGTATCGGAAGGGTTAGGTTAGGTAGTTCAGCAGAAAGTTCACTCGACCCTATTCAGGAATTTTTAGACCGTCACTTGTTAAATAGCCAGGTATGCATATCAAAAATCTCAAAGTATAAGAATATCAAAACAGCAAAATCAGATACAAGAACATCATACGATTCTAAACAAATTTTAATCCAAGAAATATGACGTTCCGCACCAACCATCTTCTTAGTTACTATAAATTCCCCTGAAATCCCTGTTATTTCCAGTAAGTCAGTAAACGTCAAAATCTTCGCTAGTACAAAGTGAGCCATCTGTATAGGCGCCCCGCGCGCTGTTTCCCTAATTTTGGTTCAGTATAAATAAAAAACTCTTCACGTTAGTTATCGCAGCATATATTAACCTTCAATATAATATCTACCTACTGAATTTTTGGCACAATCCGACGCAAGTGCAATAAATTGTTGACCTTGCTTGCACATATTACCAACCTACTGTATCATACATACAATTTCTTCTAAATATTTTATCTTTGTTGACAGTTCCAATATTTACTTAACTTACAATCCTGGAAGTCGGTAGTTAGTAAATTACATCATCATAAATTACTATGTTACATTGTTTGTAAATTCATGAGAAAGATAAGAGGCTTTAAGATAAATTTGTAACCATAGAGATATTTTTGACAAAATTTAATTTTAATTTAGCAATACGCTTTGATGAGATGGGATAACATAGCTAGCTAGATAAGGAGAAGATAAGATATTTCTTTACTGGTATTTATCAAATCGGTTTTGAGGTAGTAACTCAGCTGTGTAGATATGTAACTGTAGGACATCAACCTACCTATTTGATGTATCAGCCTATACTTGTTACCTTTAAAAATTTTATGAAGCCTGTATAACTTGATCCTAAGTCGAAGTGCTGTTTATACCTACAGTTTAGTTGCTGAATTTTACATTGTAGATACTGAATATGAGAACAAGGACGAAAAATCTTTGATGTCATTTTCAAACTTTATGCGAATTTTTCGTGTCTAAACTAGACGCAGATATTTTTCATCCCGTGTTTCAACATTCACGTAAACTATCAAATTACTCTATCTACCTACGCATTGCATATAAAACGAGTTGAAAACTTTGACAATATTCCTCAAAATAATGTGACACTCCAAAAGCGGTGCTTCAAAGTTTATACTGTCGAGGGCCGTTATTAATTCTTGGGGTTACCTTTTCCCTTTACCCAACTTAGAAAAAACATGAGAAAGAGCATTCACAGGTAGGCTGAAGTTACGAAAAACTAGTTTCACTGTCTCAGATTTAACTTTGTACAACCAGCAGAACGTACACACATTATAATACTTATGGGCATATAAATGGATTAGATTCGAAATATAAAGATTCAGGGACAATTTTTCTTGTTTTATTTATTACTGTGTAGTAGACCTTTGAAAAGCTCTGACACCAGGGTTCATCGTGTCGTTAGACGACTGGTGGCTCACTCGAAAAGAAGAAGGTTTATTACTTGTTATTTACTTGAAATTAATAAAAAATAAGAACAAAATTATTTGAAGTTGATATGTTGTCGATTTCGTGCATGCAATGATGGTATGTTGCATGGACAAACAAAATTGTTACTAACGAACGTCACATATATACCTAATGACTTTCGTTCACTCAATTTACGCGTAGTAAGTCATCGTTCATATGATTCCTTCTATACATTTCTTTACTCTAAGCTTTACCTGCAAATTCAGTGAGATTCATCTCATTCCAGCCTACGCGAATATTTTGTGTGTGGCTTTAACCTTTCGCCCACGCGTTTGATTGAACTGGAAGTTAGGTTTATGAGAATGAAAGTGCTAAAAGTTATATTGACTTTATCGTCGACATAAGACAGCTCCTGGTGAAAACTGCCGTGCGGTGTTTAGACTAATAAAACTCCATACCTTTATCTAACCGTGGGTGTCATAAAAAGCGACTAAGGGATGAATCCATGGAATGGGATGCAGCGTTACCTGTGAGAATGGCAAAAGCCCCCCTAATAGGAGTAGGTAGCCCCCCCCATATTCAGCAATGGACTCTTGAGGAAGTTATGTCTATCAGTAGTACAATATAAAATTACGACTTGAAGCAAAAAAGCAGCTTGGATCAGCAACAGGGTTAGACTAATTGAACCTTGTCCCACACGAAGAGATACCTTAGTGGTCACAGATTGTCGACAGGGCAAATAGGAAATCATAGGTTAGATCCCGCTGGAAATTAGAATTCAAATTTAACACATTAAGTAGTGACACATATGCACCTAACTAACTACCTATTGGGGATTTCGGTGAACCACCACGAACCGGACATTTTTGCGATTCGTGACATCCACCACGCACATTCGAAAACCAATTGCCGTGTGGTGCCGGCTTAGAATAGCATCAACCCATATCTTTTCCGTAAGCATCCTAAGCCGTTTTTCAAAGCCATTTAAGCTCTGCCTAGGCCGCAAGGGATACATGCGTGATACCTATATGTATGAATTCCTCTATACCCATGAAGAACGCGTGCCGTGGTATTCGGTTTTTGTATGACATTTCATACCTAAAGTTCTATCGTTACAAAACCGTGTCCCGCAAAACACTGGAAAATACGATGCGTGTAAACCTTACCTACATTACGTACAGCTTTTTCCTCATTCACTATTCTTTTTTATTTTTTACCCTTTTTATAGCGTTGTCTGTACTTAAACGTATGTCAAACAAACAAACTTCTGCATTTTAAATACACGTAGTTAATTTTTATTAAAGTTTATTAACCTGGCTTGTCTAATGTTGGGAAATAAAAACACATATGCTTTTTAGTTTAATCGCTAAATTAAAACTGTTTGAATATGACCTTAAAGATATTCTGTGCCTTCATACCTATATCACTCATTTATAAGCTATCTATTTGCAACACTATTTGTAGCAATTTACAACACGCTTGGCAGACGAATTGGCAAGCGCAGTTCAAGTACTGTATTGATTAACTAGGAATAGGCACTTTACACGTAATCCGTTATTCGTTGCGTTTGAAAAACACCATTTTCCACCAAATTTTCGTACTAATTATGGTTTATGTGAATCGATTTGACAGACGCGTCTGTTAGCGCAAAAATATCGCACAACTCTGCGATGACGGAAGCATTTGTCATATAATTTGACATAAATCATATTTGTATAAGAATAAGGTCAAAATTTGTATCGTCCCAACGCATGCGTTAAAAATAACGTCGAAACGGACGTTAGGTATGTGTGTAAAGCGCATAACCAAGAATACTAATTTCTATTGTTTAATCTTACAAAACCCACGGGTAGAAACAGGGTGATGCAATTCTAAGCCAGCACTACACAGCCAAATGATAAGCAACATAATGATACATTAAATGTAGAGTAGGGGTAGGTACGCGCGGAGCTTTATCGATTATTGACAGCTCTCGGCTGAGTATCGGGGAAAGTTATTGCCAATAAAATGTAATGCAATAAAATGAGAGGACTTATTTATTAGCCACTAAATGTGAGAGTTCAACGATTGACACCCGCCAAAAGCAGTGGTTTGATGATTTCTTAGATACGATTTGACGTTGGGATTCTCTTTGCCAAAATGACAATTTATTCCTTTTTGCTTAAAATAAACAAAATTATAGTCAAAAAGACCACTCGCCGCATTTGCGGCCGTATGGCGCTCCCTTTCTCACTCGAGTTTATCACCAAGTGGGAAAGGAAGCACCATAGGTAGGTACGGCCGCGATTGCAGTGGTCTTCTCGACTTTAGATTTTTCTGTCGTCGTCGCTTCAGCATGAAATATGAAAGATGCAGAGTTCCCGTTACTGCCTTTTCATATTTTTACCTACTTATATTCAAAGTGACAATTCATTCATAGCGAAGAAAATTATTGGCAGAATCAGCCAGAAAACAAAAAGATATCTCGTGATATACGTCGTAGTCCTTATTTTAACAATATTATGATTTGAATTGTTTTGCTCATATAATTTTGCTGTGAACAGCCGCCAGTGTAATAAAATACCTACTAGAATATTTGATGGCTGACATTTTATTGGTGCGATAGGATTCCTAGAAATTAAACTGGGTGAGCTAATAATTAGCGTTGAACGGGAACTTCACAGATAAATATTTGTTTACATACATACATATACATAATATAATGAATGATACACCAAGGATATACCTTGCGAGGTAGACAGAGTGTCTGTCGAAGTTTGCTTATTACGCATTTTCCTAACGCTGCGATAGCGCCATTTTTAGGAATGGTATAAGTAGATAGACAGACACATCCACTGTGTACCGTCGGGCATGCCTCTTCGTATTTTTGAGGGTTTAATGTGGAAATTCGCATTTTCCTTACGCTGCGATAGCGCTTTTTTTATGAATGGTATAAGTAGATAGACAGACACATCCACCATGCACCGTTGGGCATGCGTCTTCGTATTTATGTGGCATTAAGGTGGAAAATAGTGGAAATTCGCATTTTTCTAACGCTGCGATAGCAGAAATAACGTCGAAACAGACGTGTGAAAAGTTAGGTATGTGTGAAAAGCTCCTACCTACAGGAAAATTCATTTCATATCAGGTAAAAAAGTTCAAAAACTAGATGAGTAATTATATGGTCCTTCGCGAATATTGTTCAATTTCACCTTGAATTATATTCAGCAACTTTTTACACCTCACTATTAACTACTCTGACCACGTACGTAGTTAGTATCTAGAGGATTAAGCAAGTGAAGAGTTGTGTTTATTAATCAAGTTTCTGCGTACTATCTACTACTGCGTAGAAGGATTATCTGAAAGTAACTTTTCATTAAACATTTCCAGTGTTATTACAAAAAAAGTTAAACATTGTTTAAGCGTTTTTAGACATCTGTTTAAAACATTTTCTATTACAAAAAAGTTAGATCAGGTTTTAATTTTCGACCAATCACGAGTCGAGTCAGACTGAGTTTGATATGTGACATTGCTTTCATTTCAATAAATGGGCGTATTTGCACCAGTGCGATTCGACTTTTTACCCGACTGCCTCAGAAGGAGGGTTATGTTTTTCGAGAGTATGTTTTATGTATGTATGTATTTATGTCGATAAGAAAATTCTTTTTCACGGGCTACAGCCCAAACGGATAGTTGGATTTTCACATATGAGGTGTAGTTAGACTTCTCAGTAGCGCGAGTGACACTGGCTATATAAAAAAAATATAGATTCAAGATGGCGAATTTTTACAGCAAAATACACTTCAAAGTTACGGCAGCCGGGTTTTTTGTTTTTAACACATAATATACTTCTTGATTTCAATATAATGAAAAACGTATTTTCTTTTAATTTTCGGTCCTGTAATTAATAACTCACACGGAAGTCAAGAAAACCCAGGACAGAAGCGTTCTAAAACCGCATATTGTTTATTTGCTTTAGTATTAGCATGTACTTGTTACAATGTTAGTAATGTCGGTTCGCATCGCCATGACCATGATGACATCCACAACAGTCAACAGCTGGACATGTGCCACCCCCTATCGAGGGGTTTTGCCATACGAGTACGCGTCTCAAACATGGAACCCCATGTACCTATCACACATTATATTGATCGCATAGAAAACATCCAAAAAAAGTTTTTACGATATTTATGTTACCAGTTAGATACACCAAAATTATAATTTGATAATTTCATATAGTTGTGTAAAAACATCATTAATTATTTCCTTAGAAAAAAGATGTGAAATAGCTGATTTCATATTACTCTTAAAAATTGCCTCTAGCGCTGTAGATAGCCCTGAATTACTGGCACAATTATCACATAAGCCTCCCGGTAAGTCCCTGCGTTCTAACTTTCTTATTTCTCTTCCTTATGCTTCAACTCAACAAACTATAGGCATAATATAGGCAAGATAATTTCAATCATCTATCCAGTCAGTTTAATCTCTTATTTAACACGGGTTGCGAGTCAGCGAGGCGGATTAGCGAGCGCAGTGCAAGATGTTGAATTGACAGGAAACTCTGCAGCTCAATCCCTGGAATTGGGGTGATGCTATTCTGAGCCAGCATCACACGGCATCGCACGAGTGTGAATAAATTTACAGTTGGTGACAACTTCTGACAACCATATTTGCTTTATAGTAATTTATACTTTCTTGACAGCCAGTATTAAAATCAAAAAGAATTTAATATAATGAATGAATGGAACGTTTATATCAAATAATTAAACGCTTGACTAAATATTTCTTTATTACAAATCCACTTTTAGCTATGTCTAAAGATAAACTTGGTTCAAAATGCCATTTAATTTAGTTACAAGCCCTCCCTTGTTTAAATCAGTTGGACAAGACTGATTTTTAGTTTTCTTGCGGGAAAACTACGTAAACATTACAGAAACATTAGATAGGGCGTTTTTAAATGCAAAACAACCTTTTTTCAATAAGTAAACTTTTTTGGACACACACGACCAAATCCAAAATCAAATCTAGAAGTGATTCGTTCGCTATGGATTATCTTCCGGAGCAGCTGCATCAGCTAGTGCCCGCCCGGTCCATGAATGGTGCTAGCGCGCGCGTGTAGATGGAAGCGAAAACAACATGCTACCCTGAGGACTCAGAATGTGGATATCACGATTGACAACGCGTTTTACTACTCAGGAAACTCTGCTGCTAATTGACTGAACTCATCCATCCATCCATCCATCAAGTTGCTTTTACAGTTCGTCCGGTAAAAATAGGGTGGCTATTCTAACTCGTGGTACTCCTCTAAGGCCAGTTAAGATAGACGTCTTAAAAAAGACGGCTGGTAACGACTGGACTGCGAAATTGGGGTATAGTTGCCATATGGCAAATCTTGGGGTGAAACTATGTTCAGCCCTGAACTGCTATAGGCTGATGTGATGTTTAGCCCAAAAAATCGAAACTTTGCACGTATTAACCTAGTAAGTATTCACTCACATATCTTGAATCAATCTATCTAACCTTAAAATCACATCAAAATCCGTTGCGTGGTTTAAGAGTTATCGGTGTCCACGATAGACCGAGAAACGCAAAATCTGCATAGCTTTCTGTGTGATATGAAACCAGTAGGCCAGTTTGATTTTCAGGTCTCAGCTTCGTATGTAATGTAATGATGAAATGACGAATTACCAAGGTTATAAATACGGTAGGACCTTGGAGCCCAAGACGACGGCAAACGGATGATGAATTGATTAAATATGATCTTTGTCATGTCCAAGCAGATCCCGAGGTCAGCACGTCTCGAGGGAACATTTACGTAGAACTGTGAGCATTTTATGCAGGTCCTGCAGAGATAGCTTAAAACTTTCTAGTTTCTGTTACGTTCATCCATAAAAATACCTTACGAATGCATGATATATCAATTGCATACTACTGCTACTACTACTTCGGCCGCAAAGTCCACTGCAGGACATGGGCCTCCCCAATTGGGAAGGTACACACAGCTAAAAACTAACAAACATTAACTGGGTGTGCTTTCTCTACCGAAATTGAACCTGGGTCGTCCATATTCTCAGACCACTAGACCACGAAAATAGGTATAGCGTATAGCTAACCATTGAAAATAAACATTATTGCAACTGTGTAATAAAGCTTAGATTGGCTTGAAATATAAAAGCTGAAATATAGGTACTGCTTGTCCAAGCTAAGTTGGAACTTCAAAACAAAAGTTGTAAAATGAAATGTTTGACATATAAATTACATTACCTATGCCTGTACACTTATAAGTCAAAAAAATAATTGAATATTTATCAATTGCATTTTCTAACCTGCGGTGTTTTGAAGATGGACTAAATAATAACTTTGATTTAAACAAGCATATTGTTGGTGAAAATATGAATATTCCAAATTTACCGGTTCATTGACTCAAAAAACTTACCTTACTGAAAACGGTAAAACGTACTTATTGATTTACGATTTGCTGGTTTTTGACAGAATCATAAGACCCTATTCAAAATGTGAACGGTGAGTACAACAAGTTTCTGGATACAGAAATTTAGATTGGTACAAATGTAATTTTGTAGCCTTTTACGAATGTACATAAATGAGGCAAAAGAAAACTAAACAAAACCAGATTTTTGGTATTTTTGAATATCAATATGACTGAAATTTTAAATATCCACTAAACACATCGCCATCTGGTTTGTAATTAACATTTGTAATCAACATTTTTGTCAACGGTCTTTCAGCGTTACGAAGTTAATTTTGTTGTCCATTTGTTTGCAGCTGTATGATTACCAACTGCAAAAAGAAAAACTTTAATATTTCCTTAAACTTTAGTGGTACAGTATCCGTTATAATTTTCATGGTATCTTCAAGTTGAAAACTATATATCCCATATATTTTTCAAATTTTTAGTTTTAGTAGGTACTGTAGAAGTTACAGTTGGAACAAATTATGGCTCAAAAGCATGTATCTAAAGACAGAAACATTTTAGAGACTTTGTTTTCAAAGAAGCCTCCCCTTAGTTTTCAAAGACCCATTCAATGAAACCCTACTCAATATTGCAGGTAAAATATTTTTTTTTATCATTTCTAAATTTGGATCAACACAATCTATTTTCATCCCAAATTTGATGTCAATCGGTTTTAAACTGACGAAGTTATATGAGGGAGCGGTTTACAGATATACTTGACGAAATGATAATGGTTTCTAGTAGACTACGAAATCCCAAAAAGGGCTGATAACTGTCAAGTACGTAAATACCCCATTGTCGAGCAATCGAGTACCGTGAAAAACGAGTTCACCGTGATTCACGGGAATTCCGGTCATATCTTATTAAACTTCTAAACTTGAATGTGAGGTAGCGATGGCAAAAAAATATTGACCATTATGTCGGCTTAACTAAGGCATGTCAACTTGTCTAATTCCGTGGTAACCTCTTCAATATAGGTCCTCGTTTAATTCTGATATAATGGAATTATGCAAGTTAACTCAAGAATAATGAAATGAAAATGAAAATTTATAATACTTACATGAACATAGCAAAGTTCGCCACCCATCCAATAACATGGCCGAAACCGGCGAAAGAACTGAAAAATCGTTAATTGCAGCCATCTCGCTCACTTGAGCGTCCCCAAACTTTGCAGATGAATTTGAACTTTACAAAGGCGTAAGGTTGTATTTCCAGTGATTGATTTCATTCGTACGGCCGTACAGCAGCATTCAAACTGAATACCACGGAATTAGGTGAGTTATAGAGTTACACGAGTTTACCCTACATTTGTAAGGAACATTTTTGCTATCCGTACAACATTTATGTGCAACTGACAGACAGTTCGTTGACATTCTCAAATACCAAGAACTGGTGGTGGGATAGTACTCTTGGAACGATTGGAACGAATCTAGAGAACGAATGGTTACCTGGTGTTGCTATTATAAATAAAAATTGTGTGTTTTTCGCTAGACATGGTTTAAAATTGGTTTTGTAATAAGATTACTAAACAACTGCCTAAGTACTATAAACATAGTTTAGCCAAAGCACGAACCTAAGTATGAATTTCGAATTTATACTGCCTTTTAAAAACTAACAGCGTCATCTATTGAATGAAAATAGTTTTGAATCCCACCATTAAAAGCTTAATAAATGGTAGGATATCTTTTGTAATGCTTATTTACGCTACTGATTCATTATATTCCTTGCAAAATAAAAAGGTCCTAGCAGCGTTGTTAGCATAAAACTGGACCAAGCAACTAAATCTAACGATATGTGTACGGTTTCTTCTCCGCCAGTCGTTTATTCTTTCATCAGCCTAGGCTAATGTGTGATACTATCCTTAGTGATATTATTAATAAAAAGAAACTTATTTCGATTGAGGAAATAAAAAATATCGTGGAAAATAAAACAATGAAATGTATTCTCATCATCATCACATATGGGCTAATGCTGATGATGATTGTATTCTGCGTGGTGCTTTCATCACTTCGAGATATGCGTTTTGTTCAGAATGTATGTGCTACGTTCATTGTGTAATGCAGTCCATATCAGCAACAGCGCTGAGACTGCATGGACAATCGTTTATCTAAGTTTATCTAAGGGTGTAAGCTAAGAATGAAAACGACACAATTACACATAACATAATATTTATTCAGAATTACACAGCATGCTTAATATTATTATTTATTCTGCACACCTTTGTATTCAAAGGGTAACTTAATCTTAAACTTATCAACTAGCTGGCTGCGGGCACAGGGATCCTTCGAGGGCGATTGGCGGTTGATCTGGGAAATGAGAAAGATGATACAGCGATGATGTAGCTTTCATGCGCATAGCGACAGTGGGAGTGGACAGAAATCTTCAGGATGTATATGCAGATGCAGCCAGGTTTCTCCCAGGTCTACAATATGTAGTAGCTACTAACCGCAGACAATACTGGGTGAAATTTTACCACTGACCGATAGCGGAAACTGAAAACCGGCAATAAGGAAAAACTGGTAATAAAGGAACAACTTTTCTCCCAAGGATCATAGGTCGAAATATGAAAAAATATTGCCGTGTGATGCCGGCTTAGAATGTTATCACCCCATATCTTTCCGTGGGTGTCATAAGAGGCGACTAAGGGATAAATTCATTCAGGAGTTTAATCCCTGGATTTTGCAATCACATTGCAATATCTTGCATTGCGCTCACCAACCCACCTGCCAAGCGTGGTGAGTATAGCAAATACCCCCCTACTAGGGAGAGGCCCATGTTCAGCAGTGGACTTTTTTGTGAATGTTATAGTAGTAGTATTGTAATTTGGACCTTCCATACAAAATAGCCGATCAGCTGATTTGATTGAGTTACTATATCAGGTCTACTTTTATTTACTTTTTTCGACCTATTTTCCATGGGGAAATTTATTCCTTATCATCAGCCGGTTCTGAGATTTCACTATCGCTCCCTAGTAAAATTTCACCCTATTAGGTATACCTATGCAAGCGGTTCTTACGTCAATTTTCCCTTTATTTTAATGGGATGCTCCGGCGTTTCGTTTGCGGTAGCGAAGGTGGCATGTCTTTTGCATTACAGAGAGTAAAAGCGTCAGGAATCATACGCCGTCTCTCTTCATTTTAGTGTGAACTCGCACTCTGTAGTGAAATTTTAATGCAGGTTCCGGTTCAACTGTAATATGAGAAAACATGATTAATAAATTTGTTTATAATTTTCAATATGAGGTCCTATGTTTAAATTGTTTGACCTTTGATTCTTTCCTTGATGAGATTTTTTCAGTATGCCCTGTTGAGTTAGGTACTGCCATACGCAACACGCTTGGCAGTTGGATTGGCGACCGCTTTGCAAGGTGTTGTGCATATTCGCAGGTAACGCTGCTGGCTGACCATTCCCAAGGTTCATCCCTTAGTCGTCATTTAAGACACCTATGGGTAAAATTTAGGTGATGCTATTCTAAGCCGGCATCACACGTTCAACAACGACTAAGCTTAACGATAAAGAATTATTTTTACAAGGCTTTTATCCTCGTTTGCGGGTCTGCTTCCTGGTGGTTATTGGTGATGCACGGTAGGCTCTACGGGTCAGTCAGCTCTTTTAGAATACACTCGGTAGGTACGATTTTCAGGTCACAACCTAGAACATAATCAACTATAAGAATAACCATATTAGTATTGTTTACTACATATACTTTCTTACATCTAATTATTTTTGTCTAAACCTAAACTTATTTATGTAATATTTTGTAACGTTCATTCACGTAGTTTATATTTTGTATCTTATTTACTTTTCTTGCATATATCCCGCTCTTATTATCGTTAAACTACTTATTTACACAAGATTGCCAGGTAGAACATGCTTTGTTATCTATATTTGGTATGTGCTTCTCTTTTTTGGTATTTTATTCTTCGAAAATACTTGTAGCGTGAAGTCTTTGTGACAAATACAAATACCTCAGATTGGAGTGTAGGTAAACATAGTCAGCAGTTGACTGTTGTGATAATATTGATAATTTATTCGTTTCTCAGGGTAATAGCCAAGTTTTTAAACCACCTATTACAACAAGGTAGGCCACTGACATCATTTTGGAACACTCGCCGTCTAAATTATCATAGACACCAGCCCTCCGAAACACAGAACCATCTATTTTTTCCGAGAATCAGTAATGTTCTAATCAGACTAGGAACAAATTCACAAAGTGATAATTATTATTTCTGTGAACCCTGAAGTTTGTGCCTCGCTGGGAATCGAACCCGGAACTTACTTTGGTTTTTTAATACAACTAAAAATACCGTTAAAAAGCAATAGAGGAAAAATTACATTTTACGAAGACGCCAGCCAAATCTTGCTGTACTGTTGGAAGGTAAGCTAGCTGGCAGCGTAGGTAGGTATTAGCAGGGCGGGTGAAACTGCGAGAGAAAGTATTAGTTATTTTAAACACATAAGGCATACCATAACACATTTTCATACAAAGTGAATCAGTGTAAAAAAGCTGACTCGATCAGTGAGCATTAATGTGAGCGGTAGGAGTGGCTTTTCTTCTCTTTGATTTGATACATCCCTGTATACCTATTATAATTATCTTAACAGAGACTAATACTACAACCACAACAGTTCACTGCTGGATATGGGCGTGCGCCAATCAGATGTTATTGTAATTAGATATATCTAGACTCAACACGCTTGGCAGTCGGATTGCAAGGTGTTGTAGATATTCGCCGGTAACGCTGCTGGCTGCCTATTCCTGGATTCATCCTTTAGTCGCCTTTACGACACCCACGGAAAGATATAGGGTGATGACATTCTAAGCCGGCATCACCCGGCAAGAGTTCTGGGTATCTATGTATAATAGAATATAATAACGTAGGTACGTTGTGGCTTGGCTAGCTCGTGGGCTTGCCGTACCTACGCTTGGCCGGACCAAGCTGGAAACGACGGTTTAGAGCTCAACTTCGCTCACCTCGTGCCTTAGTAGCAAGGAACTGTAATAACTGTGCAGACTTTACAGGGTGATGGCTAAGGATTAGGTATTCCACGAATCATCCCTAATATGGTGTGTTATCACGGCTTACAGCTAAATAACATACGGTGTGCGTTGGCTCTCCGAACGGAGGAAGGCATGCTAGGCAGTAGAGGACAAGCTGCTACGGCTGTGTTGAGTCAGCGCAGGGCTTAATTCTAGCCTTCTTCCAGTTGAGGCGGTTCTGCGTTTTAATCACTTGGGATCCGAAGTTCTCTCTCTTCAATGCTTAGCTCGTCACTAGAATATAATTGGATATTTTAATTTTGTTCACTACATCAATAATTGCCTCTGTCTATCGTGGAATTCTCCTCCTAAACTCCTCTTAAACCACGCAACAGATTTTGGTGTGTTTTTTTGCTATAGATAGAGTGATTCAAGAGAAAGGTTTATAGGATTATGTGTAAGTATAACAAAATACCTATTTCCCGCGGGAAAATGAGTTGCAGCGGGTGAAACCAGTGGCGTCTACAGCTTCGGATCGGGGGTCACAGGGCACAGCACATATCAAAGACTACTATCGTTGAACTGCACTACTCAGGCAAAATATGCATCACGAGCGAAGTAAGCCTAACATTTCACGTTAAATAAAAACAATACGAGGAGAGACACTGTCCTACCTACATCACCACTACTTTACAAGTATTGCGAGCAAAGCGAGCTCGACATTTCGAGTTAAAAATACCTGCGGGGAGACATCGTCCTAATCACTACTACAAGTATTGCGAGCGAAGCGAGCTCGACATTTCGCGTTAAAAATGCCTGCGAGGAGACACTATCCTACATCACAACTGCAAGTATTGCGAGCGATGCGAGTTCAACATTTTGTGTTAAAAAGGCATGGCATGCTGGGAGACACCGTCCTATATCAGTTTTATAAGTATTGCGAGCGAAGCGAGCTCGACATTTCACATCAGAAATGTCATACATAACCGTTGGTTAAGCGTGATGATGTTATATCAGCTATAGTAGTTGAAGAATTCTTGGTGAGTGGCTGTATACCTACAGTATAGGTACTTATCTTATTTTATTCTTCTAAATATACCTACTTACTGTTTACCAACTTACTTACGACTAAAGCACCTTATAAAAGCGACTAAGGAAAAATCCATTCAGAAGGTAAACAGTGTAGTGGCTGCAGTCAGCAGTGTTCTAAGTGAATGCGGCTCCTTATTCTGCACTAGCATACTCCCCGATTAGCAAGACTAGTAATGTAATGATAATGAGCATGGCAAACACTTTCTCAATGGGGAGCAATGATCGGTCATTATTTCCCAAGCTTCTACTATCAATCGTAGTTCTATGAAATGAATGTAGCCAAACCATGTAAGCAAGACCGTTGCATGCTGTCTATTACTGCAATAATGCGGCATTTGAAATATCTTGCAACAGGCTTCATCGGGTCGTTCGACTACTTAATGTTCCACTCGAACAAGAAAGAACACTGCACTATTACGCACGTTTCTTCTTTAAACCCTGAAAATACAAATCTCTGTTGATGATTTTCCAAAAAAAATTAAGTACGAATTATCTGATTTTTTATTAGGAGATGGCACATGGATGGCACTTTTAGATGATAAGTGGGACATTGAAGATACAGGTACGATGATGATGACTATATTTGGCTACTCCTGGACAATCATTTACGTGAATTTTTTTCGGGAATGGTTGATAAAATGATACTGAATACTTACAACATTTTTTCAGTACTACAATCAACTTATGAAGCTTTGCTATGCAGTAATTTCATTATTTTTTTACGTGGTTAAACATTCTTTTAACTTAGGAGGTCATTTTGTAGACTTTTTAATATAATTTTTTATGTATTTTTGCAAATTCTCTAACAAATTTTTACGTTTTGTGAAATTGTAAACAAATCTGACAGGAATTTGAATGAATGGAAAGATTGTATGTAAAAACGTTGCCATTTTAAAAACATATTTGTCAGGGCTGAAAAATTTAAGCCAGTGTTTGAATTCGCTAAACGTTGCCTAAACTAAACCATGTCTAAGGCATATCTAAAAATTTTTTTGTAATAACACTGTTCTCATTTATTATATTACTGACTATAAACAGTTTTATCAAGAGAGAGATAGCTTGGCTTACGTGATTTAAAAGCAGTATGCTACACTCCGTACTATCTATAGTAAGGAAAAACGTATCCTGCGACGTAATTAATGATTATTTACTTGGTAAATATTATTAAAAACTATCTACGTTTTAACAAAATTTTATCGTGAGAATAAACACGTAGATGAAGATAGGCTCGACCCACACGTAGCGTCCATTGCTATTTGCTACGCAGCGCTAACAAATGCGTCTGGCAGATGCATATAACAGAAATTTGCGTTCGCGCAGTGCAGCGGTATTAAGAATGAATCTGACTGACTCCACCCACAAACAGATGTAGTATGTATCTACCTGACACACGCAAGCGTTAGCATTGCGCTAAAATACCGCAGTAACTGACGTTACGTTTGGGCGCTGCGCTGCGTTAACCATGCGAGTTATTAAATAAATGTACGTGTATGTAAATAAATAAAAATGTTTGTTAAAAGCATTCTTGTATAGAGCATTTTTCGTCTAAGAATATCACCTTTTTTCTGCAGTTTTGACAGATTGCTCTAAATAAAGATTCTGCTTCGACCATTAAAAGCCTTAAATTAGGTCAAGCGGCTTAGCTAAGCTACTCGCATGTACGTGACTGAGCGGCAGCTTCTGAACGATACCCTCAAACGCTCTCTTGTGTATTTTGGACCCGTAGCACAGTATACAGATGTAACAGTAAGGAAACTCGACTTGTTTCTGTTGAATCGCAAGGATTGTCACTTTCAGTTATAATCTAAAATTGAAAGAACTTTCACCATTTATAAACTGTATTAACGCTGTGATTAGCAAAGGCTACTCATTACTATGGGAAAACACCTTAATCTCCTCCCTCGAGCATTCGGAAAACATTTCGCTCGGGTGAGACTGGGTCAGTTTCCTTGGAAGCGGCGTCGCGCGTCTTCTTCGAGCGTTTGTATGAAGTTTCCACACTGCTGACCGCAAACGAAGCAAATTTTTGCTGTGACCGTGGCGTCGGAACAATATTTGAAGATGATCTATTTAGGACCCGGATGATCTAGTTACAAAGTAATCTGCATGCAATGTTGCGTAGGTTGTCCTAAGATGACAAAACCACGATAGTTTATGGTTATGGGCATCCAATTAGTGATGTGAAAAGGATTAACTACAGACGATCAGTTGTTCGTTAGTCAGAGCAATTTGTACAACGTACCTATAAACAGTTATATTATTGTTTTGAACTGGATTATTACCGCAGTCATAATCCCGTTCAATACAATAATATAAGTGTTGTAAACAACCGCAAAAGTCTAAAAACGTACCTATAAAGTTATCTAAATTTTAGGGGGTTATGGGACTTCTTGATGACCAATTCTTACTATACGTAGCTAGATAGAACTAATGATTTATATGAAACACGGAAATCGCACTAACTAACCAATCCAACCATGGCTTATGTATTTTATCATCGTTAGATAAAGAAACTGATTTCCTTCAACAAAAAAACAAACACTCGAATACTATTTCTTAGGCAGAAATCACACGCAACGTCTGTTTTGTATCCGTTAGAAAAATGCAAACTTCCAGCTTATTTTCATACAATTACGGTTTGACAGACGCATCCATCGCCGCAGAGTTATGCGATACGCAGCGCCTGTGGGTGCGTTTGTCGAACCGTTTGTTATTTCCAATTTTTGTTACTAACTTTTCATGTAGGTACCTAAGACGAAACATGTTATTATAAGTAGGTAATTTAATATTTTCTTTCATGTCAAAATGTTTCAATAGGTTGTTTGATGTTCTCAACACAACTAATATAAAATGTTTATCTATAAAGTCTATCTATAAGTTCGGTCTTGACTTCTTAAGCTTTCAATAAAAAAGTTTTTGATTGCTTCTATAAAAAGTTACTTATATTTTCTATTGAGGAATATTTTTGCCTTGGCATAACCTAAATAAATTCTTTGGTAGATTCCAATAAAGTTCAAAGATTTATTTGAGGATGGAAAAATTCAGGTCACTGGTGTAGGGTGCCCTGAAGGCTGTATAAATTTATTAGCTAGCTGACCCTGTTTTCCCGTGGGAATTAGATATTTCCCGAAACTACGCAGCTAACTAAGGGTTTTTATTGGTTCATACGTTTGCGTTTAATATTCCCAGTATTTGTAAGAAATAATGATTTAGTTATGTTGTTGCTCTCTAATGAAATCTAGCTCTAATAAAACTTAAAAATCTACCTACTTACTATTTACGTAGTTGATTTAGGAAATGATAAAGTTTTGCAACTAAACTTTTCCAGATTGTGTTCTGATACCTTATACCTAATGTTAATTTTTCATCAATAATGGTCTATAACGACTTATTTACAAAATAATATTTAACAAAATAAGACATCCAGTGTGACTGAACAGTAATTCTATCCTCGCACTGAATAACTTATGCTTTTTGTAGTTCAACAAACTCTTTAAACCATGTAGTGAATAATAAAAACTTACAGTTGGGTTTCCTCTATACTTAATACTATAGCGTTATTAACTGTCTGTGTGGGTGGAAACTCAAAATTCACATGCCTATGGTTCAGTTACGGAAGTAAAATAGCACCACCCCAATTCTACCCATTGGTGTCGTAAAAAGCGACTAAGTGCACAATTCAATTAAGGGGGGAGCTCCTATGAAGCGAGCTGAAAACGAGCTACGTTTTCCTATATATTACATAATCTAGGACACGTCATTATCAGAAAAAAATTGAATTTTGTTCTACAAAATATGGGGAAAATCTTCCTGAAACCCAAAAATCGAAGTTTATCCCAAAATACTATGAAATAAAAATGTGAAGTTACCTCTATTTTTCACTGTTATCATGACCATGCTACCATATTGTACAAATGTTTTGCGTCAATGGTTATTGAAAATTATTAAACTTTATATGATTATTACTCACTATTCAATGTTGAACTCATCACAGATGCAACTTTTTGATAAACCTACACCATTATCAAGTAATCTTGCGACAAACTTACTGTTTCCGGATTCATTCCAAGGAATCAATGGTTGATAAAAGGTATCCCACCCAAAACATAAATGTGAAAGGCTGCCAAGTTCGATAATATTGGAATGCTTCGCCTATAAAAGAAGTGAGATCTAAATAAGTACCAAGTTCCATACACAGACCTCAGTTAAAAATAGTTACAGGAATGCACACTTGATTTTCAGCAGCTGCTTTCCAAACTGCGGAAAATCAAGTGTGCATTCCTGTAACTATTTTTAACTGAGGTCTGTGTATGGAACTTGGTACTTATTTAGATCTCACTTCTTTTATAGGCGAAGCATACCAATATTATCGAACTTGGCAGCCTTCACATTTATGTTTTGGTGGATTTCATTTATTTTTGTAAGGTTTATTTTCTTATTCTTATGATTAAGTTAGGTAAGGAAATATTTCATTTATACTTTACTTTGACTAAATACAAACCTTCGTAACGAATTTTAGGTCGGTACGACGATTGGAAGATATAGATAATTTTTTTGTTTTAGTTCCTTAGGGGTATGAATTTACACCTTCATTATTTTTAAAACCGACTCACACTTGGCCATTTTCAGATTTTTTCCTTTACCTTGACCTAAAGACCTACCTCCATGCCAAATTTTAAGTCAATACGACCATTGGATTTTTTTTGTTTTAGTTCCTTAGGGGTATGAATTTACACCTTCATTATTTTTAAAACCGACTCACACTTGGCCATTTTCAGATTTTTTCCTTTACCTTGACCTAAAGACCTACCTCCATGCCAAATTTCAAGTCAATACGACCATTGGAAATTTTTTGTTTTATTTCCTTAGGGGTATCAATTTACACCTTCATTATTTTTAAAACCGACTCACACTTGGCCATTTTCACATTTTTTCCTTTACCTTGACCTAAAGACCTACCTCCATGCCAAATTTCAAGTCAATACGACCATTGAAAGTGGTCTAGGTTTTTGATGAGTGAGTCAGTCAGTCAGTCAGTCAGTCAGTCAGTGAGTGTATAGTAAAAATAGCGATTTTCTGACGTCAATATCTCAAGACCTACAATAGGTACATTAATGAAATTTTGTATTTTAGATAAGTAAGTAGATCTCGACAGATACTAGAAATTTCATATGCGTAGATAAAATAGATTTTGAGTTATAGGTGGGTCGAACTTGGCCCGAAATGGTTCGTGTAATATAACCCACGGCCGGTGTGTCGCTTTTTTTGCTCGAACTTGGCGGACACACTGCCGTGTGTCTAGATTTGTTTTGATACGTTTCCCCTGCAGTCAAAACTGACGTGGAATGGGTCATAGATAAACGTTATATGAGGCAGACCCACCAAACTGTTCATTTGTACCCATTTGCACCACATTTTGAGGAAATAATTCTATTATAGCAAGAAATTTGTCGTAACTTATTTTCCAACTTTTATAATGGCATTTTGCCCAATGATATGACAATTATGCCAATGTCAGTACTACTTTGATTCATTGGGGCGCAAGATAAAAACGAGGTAGGTAGTCGTACTAAAAAAAGTTACAAATCAACCAATAAAACCGAAAGGAGGTCAAGTTACTCATGAAACTGAACAACTTTCCCCAAGAAACGTATGTCGAAAAATGAAAAATCATATTTTAACTCCCATACAAATGCACTAGCCGAGCGATTTAGTTTGTATGGGAAGCCCATTTTTTTATATTTAGTCATATGTTCTTGAGGGAAAATTGTTCATTTTCATAGACTGGTTCACCCTTTAAAATATTGTTTGTAAAGAAGGCCTTGTATGCCACAAATGGAATGTCAATCATGTTTAAACTTGCATTTATACCGTGATCACACATGCGACTTTTTGTCGCGCGACGCGACACACGTATTACTTGTTCCTTTCCACATGTGTGAAAGGGACTACAAATAAGTCGCCGGCCAAAGTCTCTTTAGTTTAAACGCGCGGTTACTGATAATTTTGGGAAGTTCGAATAGGGTTACGAATTTATTGAGTAGGTAGGTACCTATTTGATGACGTTATGGTAACCCTGAATCCTTGGTATAACCTGATTTATAAAAAGGGGACCCGAAATGGCAACATTATTGTTGACATCTTGCTCAAAAGACATGTACCATGAAAAAGACGCAAACAATAATGTTCCCATTTCGGGTCCCATTCTTCTACGAATCAGGTTGTAATACCGAAATATACCATAAATTGTATAAAGCAATGAATTCCCTTTATAAGGATACCTATTTCAAGACCAAAAATCACAGGATTATCCAAATAAAATGGATTAAAAACCTTCACAAAAACCTTTGACAAAAAGCAAGCCATAGAAATCCCAAAGATTTAGAAATTTTCTCGGTTAGTTAAAAGTGAACGCCTATCTAGCTGCACAATACTCCGCACGTGCCGCATTAAATTTAATTAAGTTCAAATATTGAAGTGACCCTCTTCTACCTACAAAACTGAACAACTTTTATAAGAAACAAAAAATAATACTTTTACAACATTTTTATGTGTTTTTTTTTCATATTTCGACCTTTGCTGTTCCTTATGCGCACCCTGCATTTTTGCTATCAGTTATGTATGTATTAGTATCTCACTCAACCTATGTTTTATTTGTTTTTTTCAATTGCGAGATCTAGTCGCCGACACTTTGAACCTTTAAGAATAATATAGCGCTTATATGAGGTGAAATTTTACTAGTGACCGATAGCGAAAACTCAGAACCGGCTAGTGATAAGGAACAACTTTCTCAGGAACATAGGTCGAAATACAAAATAATTTTTGGACCTCCCATACAAAATTGCCGATCAGCAGATTTGAGTTACTATGGGAGGTCAAAATATTTTTTCGTTTTTCGACCTATGTTCCTTGAGGAATGTTGTTCCTTATCAATAGCCGGTCCTGAGATTTCGCTATCGGTCACTAGTAAAATTTCACGCTATATAATATAGCGCTGTGAGTGCATTAAAAACTCCAATACATTGAACCTTTCTGTCAGAGTTTTTCAGCAGCAACTAGTAGGCCTCTGACATAGTTTTGTAAAAGGTGCCATTTAAGTAATCAATCATACTTATTCTGACAAAGACTTAAGTGCTTAAAATGCCTTCAAAAGCACGAAACTATCTTTTTTCCGGATAATCAGGTGGTTTAGGTTGTAACCTAACCAAAGGCTGTTTTTTTACTGGTAAGTTTTAAATAACTGGACGCTGGCAAAAGTGTCTTCATATTATATGAATAAACTGATTGACCATAGTCGTCCATCAATAAAAAAAAAAATTTTGTCAAAGTTCGCGCGAAGTGCGTATAATGATAGGTACTGGCCACTTGCACTTTCGGAAAACTTTTTCTTCCAAGAGTTTCTTAGTAAAATGTAAGTATGATCGATCACAATATAAAGGTTTATTTTTGGATGAATTTATTCTTTTCTTTTACTGAATGTGAAGAAATATCAAGCAAACTAACAGTTCAATGTAAGGACGTCATTATTTTACTATGAATATTGTTTGGATCACCATTCAACATGCAACGTTTTCTATACAATAACCTACAAAGAATAATCCGCAAATAGTTTGATATGCTGCTGATAGTACGTACTTACCTAAATTTTCTAAGATTGTTGGAATGGTGAGTGACACCTCTGTAAAACTACTCATTGACCAGCTCGAACACGACTTCCGAATATTATTTAAATTTCGAACCTTCCGGTAGAGGAGGGGGCGGTAGGAGCCTTAATTATTTGAATTATCCAAGGATAGGGCAGCAGCGTTCTTTGTGAAAACATCTTGCGCAACGCTCGCCAATCCGTCTGACAAGCGTGGTGAGTATGGCAAGAGAGGGGGTGGCCCATGTCCAGCAGTGGACTGTCGTCTGTAAAAGTATCACAATTGAAGTAAAATTTGTGCGAGAACTTTGATGACATATTCAAACAATCTAAAAATCCGTATAACTTTTTAAAAGAAGTTCCAAGCAGGGATGCTATTGTAGTATTTTCAGGTTGATAAATATTACACACGGACTTTTCTTGGTATAATAAATATGATTCTCTATGTAGTATGATGATCATGATAGTACATAACTCTGTCTGTCTCTCTCTCTCCATACATAAAATGTACCTGCCTATGTCAAATTTATGGTTTTCACATGCAACCGCATTATATGTACCGCTGAGTGCTTTCATCATCCAATCAAATGAATACATTTATTTCTCAAGAAAATATTCATAGCCAGGTTTATCATACAAAATAATACTTGATTAAAAATTTGATAATCTTATTTTACCGTATTTTGACGGATCTTTTTACTTGAAAATAATTAAACCAATCATATGAAAAATTTGTTCTTTGACTAAAAAAAAACCTATATTTTCCACGTTCTCATCCATAGGTTTTTGTACAATAAATATCTTAGGCCATTTCTCAAAAAATTGGCCGCACAACCTGTGCATCAGTTTACGTCAGATATTTTTTATATTTATGCACCCAGCTGATAACTTTTGCCATATTCGTTTTTAAACACAGTTCTTACACAAAGGCCATGTGTATATAATATCGCTCGAGGTATATTATATACTTTTATTCTGATTTTTACGTATATTTGGTCGCTAACCTGCATGTCTTTTCACGATGTGCTTAAGTTTAAGCATTAAAAAATATATTAATGCGCAAAAATAAAATATTCTACCAAACGTTTCTATTTACGTATATCCATAGAAAAAGAATCACACAATATAATAACCTAATATTCATTATTCATAACATAAAATACAATTTAAAGTTTTGTACGAACATTTTTGTCGTTAATCTGCAAATGTGAAAACACGATCGTACCGCGGGTACCACTTCACCTCTCCCGTCTCACTCTGCAACACCTGAACCAGTCATTCACTAGCAAACATCTGCTGAGAGAAGGCCTTGTCAGTTGTTCAGTTTCCGGAGAAAAGGCCAGCTATATATCGGATTCTGGAGTTTGTAACGGGTATATAGTCGTTTTTATGCCTCTTTTATGTAAAAAACTATGCTACCCGTTGCACTCATTTCAAGTTATAATGTGTAAAATAGTGTTTGCTTTAATGTGTCTAAGTGAGCAATCCTTGTACAAAATGGTTTTCCTATGATGACGAAATAACTGCTATTTAGTCGTTAACCTGCCGGTCATTCACCTGTCTCAAAAATGCAGGTGAACGACCAAATAGCAGGTTAGCGACAATTATCATACAAATGTGTAATTAATAATATAAAATAAATGATCTAATTCATTGCTTAATATTTTACTAATTTGATAAAAGTAGTCCTAAATTTATTAAACAATAATTTTAGAAGGGTTTTTCTTAAAAACATTGAATTGTTCATAGAGATACTTTATTATACTTATTAAAAGATTGATTTAGTTGAAGTGCAAAAATGTTCATATGTGTGCTGTACGAATTTAAGTTACTAAATGATTAGGTATTTTGTGTTTTTATTGCTGAGAAATTACAGCCCGTACCCGTAGTCGTTAACCTGCTGACGTTACTTAGTAAATTTGTACTAAAATGTCGTTAACCTGCACCTATTGTCCTTAACCTGGTGACATTGTCGTTCACCTGCCTCCCTCCTAATTTAGATTGCCCATATTTCCTAAAGTAATGAAAAAAATTGCTTCCCTGCACTAAATATGTAATAAAGAACCATTAGTCTAGCTAGCAAGTAATTTTTTTTCGCGAAAACACGAACTTTTTAAACACACGCAAAAATGAAATCTTGCGGCCAATTTTTTGAGAACTGTCCCTTACCCCTTATTCCATCAGCTTATCATACGGTTTGTTGAACTGCGAACAAATAATGCTTCTAGTACACGAAATAATAAATCTTTTATTTTCCACTCAGAAGGTCACACACCTACGAAACGGTTAGAATTTAGGACAGCGTTCACAAAGGTGAAAGTCTTAGCAAAGGTGTGTCTGACCCTGATTTAAAATTAATTCATTGCGTTCATTGCACACTTTTTCGAGGAAAAATGTTTCAAAGTATTTTTTGATTACAGAATATTAGAAAAAGAATACTAAAAAAAGAAGTAACTAGCTGAGTATTCTTTTGCATACCAGAATAAGGACAGATATACAAGGACGATCAAATGCAATAAAGTGATCTTATCAATCGAAGCGGACTAAGAAAGAACTTGTTATCGGTAATAGATAACTAATATTCCACCTGTAGCCGGTAGGCCGCTACGGGCTACGACGTAGCAGACTCTACGTCAACGTGAATAAATAACTCCGTGAAGGTTATTTTTAGTTGATTTTCACCTGACCACGTATTATTGCCCAACGTTATAACTTAATAGATATTAATATATCTGTATACGTGAAGAGTCATACACTTTATAAATATAAAATCCTTTTTATGTCTTGTATGTAATAAACAAGTATCGAACGTCACTTTTCATGGAATAGCATCATTAATATCTATCAGATGTTACAAATGCGTAGTAAATTGATGAGCTATTAGGCCTTTGTTGCGTGTTATAATATAATCATAAAGTTCGTAGTAAGGTTCATAGTTAGTAGGGTGATAATTGAGAAGCTTCACACATCGCCGATTACGAGACGCGACGAAATCTCCCAATCGATTGCCTAATATGTTGCAAAAAATACAAGTGTTTGTTCCTTGCGGAACGGGACGGAAGATCGAGTTGCTCGAAGGTTTGTTCATATAAAGCTGTCAATTAAACGCAAAACATAGTAGGGAAGCAAATTATTAAGTCAAAGTTGTCATGTCAGTATAAAAGTCGCAAATACAGTGACTAGCTTTCGTGTGGCTTAGGGTGATGCGTATCTAATTTAATTAATTAACGAAAAGCTGCTTACTTGTAACTTTTCATTTAATTAAGCTTGAAAAGATAACGCAATTTAAATTCCTATGTTGCAAAAGAGATATAAATTGTTGAAACAGGTGGTCCGTTGAACGTCCGGTCACGCGTCGGTGGGTCCTTGGCTACTGGATACGGACCAGTAATTCGCAACGGCTTTGTACGCGAAAACACCCGTCTAGACATTTTTAGGAAGAAAAATAAATAAAAATGCTTTACCTCATTTATCAGTAGGTGTCGTAAATGTTGTATTATGCTACTAAGGGCATAATGTTAAGACATCATTATTCCCTGTGAATGCAACATTTCGTTTTCACTTACCAACCCGCTTGCCGTACCTACGTCGTGAGTTGAGAAAGGCCCGGATTGTACCTGTAGATGATGAAGGATAAGTAAATGCCCTACAAGGGACTTCAGCTCTATTTTATTGTATGTTTTGATAATCGTTTCACCAGAATGTAACTGGAGCGTGATTAAATGCGTGTTCACCTTGGCACGACCTATTTTTTTTCAGCCGATAACCTTTTTACGTTTACGTCAGAAAGGGTTGAAAAATGGTTGCTATAAAACTGAAGTTCTTTTTGCTTTTTGCACATAATCGACTGTAAAAAAGAGTTTATTTAATTTATAACGTAAGTGGAGGAAAGAATGCCGTTGCATGCCTTTAAAGACCTTGGAAAAAGCTAATAGAGTTTTTCCACTAAATACTTACATAGGTACTTACTTAGGTATAAAATATAGCTAATTGGCTACATATGGGTTAAGATAGGTACGTTGGTAGGATGACTTTTATTTCCTTAAATAATTAAAAGCGTATTTATTTATGAAACGTACAAACACTTTAATTCCCTCTGATGCTCTAATTTCAAGCATTGTATTTAACACTTTTTCTGAAGTAACATTTGTTGTAGCCGATGCTAAACCGTTTTACCGTGGGAATGACGTCTTCCCGGCTTGCTTTTCACATACAATAACTTTAATCTTGAATGACTCTTTCTTTTAAATACTGCATCAAAAGCTGTTGCGTGATTTAGGAGGAGTTATTACATGGTACGCAATATATTGATTTACTGATGATCATATCGAAACGTAAACTCGTAGGTACTTACTCGTAGCTCGTAGCATGCGTAATAAAAACGTAGCACGTAATTTAACCGGCTACGACAGTTGCGTGTTCAAAAGGTCCTTCGAAGCAGAAAGGGGTAGGAAAGTGCAGAGAGGGGGAAGGGGGAGGGGTGGGTAATTAGCGCGTTACGGCAGTGCACAAGTTGTGCTGTGACGTAGGTGCTCCTACTTGTGACGTAATATGAGTACTGTAATATGTGGTTCCAACTGTTTGTACAGTCTCTCACGCTAACACATGAGCAGTTCTGTTTTTAAGCTTTCGTTTTCTTGTGAACTAGGTACATTGTACGATTCAGTTAACGTTTTTGCTGTAAAATACGACAGCCTGAAAAGAAAAACGAAAATTTAAATTTTGGATTGTTCATGAGTGAACGGAAGAGACTGTACATGAGAGCCGAAAAGCCTTGTATAATTTAGTTAGGGTTGTTATTGTTACAAACTGCCTACACATCGGCATTAGGACTTAGCTACAGAACTAATCTAGGATTTAGTGTTTCATTGTTGCTTTTGAAAAATTTGACTTAGCCGACTTTTTCTTAGATTTTGGGAGCCAGCCAAATTATTAGACATCAACATTTTTTGTCATGCACCGACCTAAGTTCCTTAGTTACGGAACTTCTTTTTAAGTTTTATGTGCTGGGCAATATTTTGCACATATAACGAACACCTTTAAGTATATTGAATTCCAAGCCAACTCACGTCCTTCTACAAGAAGCTCAAGGTTTTAACCACGAGACCACATAAGCATCCTCGAGAAAAGCCGCATATAACATTGTTATACCAAACTAAAGTTTTACTTGAAGGATCTCTTGAAGGTTTAGTAGGTTTGATAGTAGGGGAGCCAAGTGAAAATTTTACTGGTTGGCGCGAGCTTTCAGCTTCCCTAAACCACGTGTACCTACCGCCGCCATAATATTCGCCGTCTGGAGAGGCCCTGTTATTAGAAAAACTCATAAATTGGGTAAATAACCTCAAAAGTGGGCATTTGAAACTTCGGAGATTTTTAATATTTTTAGAAAATTTCCAAATTTTTTTAGTAAAGCCTGCAACTTTAGCTATCAGTACTAGCAAGGCCTCTTACCAATATCAAAATATTCAAAAAATATACCAACTTTATACAATAAAATGCCGCAATACTTTTTCTTTTATATAATTTTCCTCAAAATAATACTTATATTATAAAGTTACCTACGGCGCTGGAGTAACTTCAAATTTTGCCACCAACGCTCCCCTACTACAATGATTATGATTAAAAGTGTGACGTTACAAGGAACCTCGGAAAACCAACTTCCTACTTCCGCCCTTCAAACTTCAACTATGCGAACAACAAACAAAGTTTAATTATATATTGTGTTTGCATTTGCGAATAATTGTATAACAGGTAACGTGTTGTCAAAATGTAAACACTAGTCTCGTGCGCACTTGTAAATAAATAGGTAAGGTTTGTTTTTTTCCTTATTTTGATGTTTTTACACCCGAGTGCACCCGTACCTTTCTCTCTGTTTACCCTCTGGTTGTCCGGTAGAAAATGCCGCGTGGCATCAGGCGCCCTTTTGTACTATGTGCAATAAAGTATATAAATAAATAAGTATTATAGGAAGATGCATTTGCCGTGAGGTAGCGGTTAAGATTACTGTCACCCCTAGTCTACTCAAGATGTTTCGTAAAAAGCGACGTAGATTTTTTGACCTCGGCTGAATATCTGTCGACTATGGTCAACCGCATGGTGGTGATTATACCACCTCACCTAGTTGCCGTATATTATAACTTAGATAGTAGTATTCGGGGGCTGAAAAACCTTGACGGAGTCATCGGGTCAATAGTCGACTCGGTGTCCCATACGATATAAGAGGATTTTTACCTTACTGGGTGTTTTGTGACGATCAAAGTGAAAAGATAGATATTTATTTGCATTTGAAATCAGTCCAGTGCAGTGCTCACCTCGATAACTCGTTAATCATTGTTATCTTTTACAACCTGTCACTGATAACCCAGTTCTGTCGCTTGCAGCGTTCTGGGCTCGATCCTATTGTTTAAGTTATTTTGTGTGTCCTATTAATTGTAAAATGTCGGCTAAATGATTTAATAGTGACTTCTACCCATACCTGTTTAAATATTATAGTAGTAACTATACCATAACTTATCATCTTGTAGATTATGCTTTCAGTTTTTTAGCTGATCTGACTACCAACGCAAACATCAAAAATATTTTTCTAGTGTTGTTTTTGATTGGCTAAAAACTGTTTCATTTTCACAATTTTCTACCTATAGCACATAGTTCGTCAAATCATAGGTCATAGGACCCTGTGCGATGCAAATAAAATAGATCGAGATGTTAATCGTCTGTAACCCATTCGATGGAAAACAAAACATTTGTTACTCTGTATTCCTGAATTATTTAATATCCAACTAGCTCTAGGTATCTACAGTTGAGAACACCAGTCACTGCATTCGCCGCCGTATAGCGCTCCCTTTCCCACTTGGGTATAAACTCAAATGAGATAGAAAGTCATGCAGCCGCGACTGTAGCGAGTGGTCTTCACAATTACAGCTTCTGTTCTGTTATTATAAACATGTAATGACAAGCAAGGGTCAATTCCCTATGACTAAGCTCTGTAGCTGAGCTGTTATCGTACATTTACATCCTGCCGATATATAACAAACATGCAGGACAGGCTGGAGATAAGGTACAACTGTCCCTTAGGAGAGCTTAGGTCGAAATATGAAAAAAAAACAGCCTAGCTTTGTACACTATAATATTCACATTGTTGTAATTATTATTCCTCAAATGCCTGGAAACGTACAAAATCTCCAGTAAGTTTATGTTATCCCTTCCTTGACAGATATAACAAGTAGCCAAATAAGTACAGTCCCTAAAATGTGAATGACAGCCTAGGGGTCGTCCACAAAATACGTAACGCAAAAATCACAAATTTTTGACCCCCCCCTCCCCCCACGTAACGGGACCGTAACGCTTGGTCATGACCCCTCCCCCCTCCCCTTTCCGTTACGTAACGCTTATTTTATAATATTTTTCATTTTTTTTTTGTGATAAAGCAATCAAACATTTTTTAGAAAACTTGCAATTTTCTACAATTAGACTGAATTTGAAGCTGCGAATTTCGGCACTAGTACTGGCGACGTCTCTTCCTTCTGAGCTACTGCGGCTCAATCATTGTCTGCGAAATTATATAAGTGTATGTTTGTTTGGAGGATAAGAACTCGTGGCAATGGATCTATTTACAGGGAGAGTTTTGCAACTAGTTCCCAGCAATAATATTTTGGTTCCAGTTTGTGTTATGTAGCCAAAACGATGAAAACCTGCTACAAATAGGATATAAAATTTACTCACGCACGATTAAGCCGCAGTAGCCCAGATGGAAGAGGCATTATCAGTACCTACTATTTTCGATAGTCGTACGTTCAGATCCTGCCTTTGGCAGAATTTTTTTGAATAATTCCTAAAGAATTGCATTCCTGACACTGATACCAGAAGTGTTTTAAAAGTTTGTTATACTAATTTGGTAATATCTGAATTAGGTATAAAAGAATACTTGAAAAATCTTTAAAAAAGCGTTACGTAACGCTTGACTATGACCTCCCCCTCCCCCATAGTAACGGGACCGTAACGCCCGGTCAGAACCCCCCCCTCCCTCCTAAGTGCGTTACGTAATTTGTGGACGACCCCCTATGTCAGAGTCAGAACACCTTCATAACAAAACAACTCGTCCAATCTTTTCGCATCCAACTATAACTCATCTCCGCTTGTCATATGAATAGGAGGTTATGTAAGTACATACGGTCTCTTGTCATTTGCCAAACTGTTACGACCGATATCACAGGAATAGCTTGCTATTTCAAACAGGATTGGTACATATGGGGCAAGCTCTACAAAATAGATGCAAAACGCGACGCGGAACGTGACATCTGTCAGACAAGCGATCGTCAGCCGTTATCGATGGGACCAAGATGGGACGCTCGTCTGACGTGTGTAGCTTTGTTTCTTCTGTTTCATACTTTTATATGAGAACGGTTTCAAGCGTCGAGATGTCGCACCTCTCACGTGACCGGCGATCACTTGTTTGACAGATGTCATCTTACGTCTCACGTCTACTCTGTGAAGTGTGCACCTATGCTGTTAGGTTTTCAAAGCTTGACATCCCTTTGAAACTCAAATGTATACCCTATCCTGTGTTGCCAGCTGGGTTTGACCATTCACTATCTGAACAGTGCCAATAGCAATTAGCATTCGTGGTTTTCACAGCACATGGCTACAGTAACAGCTGTGTGACCTAATTAATACATTGAGGGCATAAGGATAGGCAATATGTTTTAGGTCTAAGTTGGTTCGTCCTACTAGGCAAAATAAATAGTTGTCAAGACTTAAACATCCTTCTAAAAGTCATTCTATTTTTAAGTTGTGTATCATTCAATGATTTTTACCGCGAGTTGTCATATTTATATCTCAGATAGGTAAGGTAATCTATCTACGACTGATATTTAATGGTGTTATTTTAAGTGGAGGCTTATAGAGTCTCGACGTTTCAATGCAGTTCATCTCCGGGAGTCCGACAAGTCGCTCTGAATACGACTGAATTATACGCGGATGTGTTTCGGGAAATGTTAATAAACAAAAGATCAACATGTTTACCAGATTTTGGAAGTAACAGATTGAAAGGATCACAAAATTTCTCAAAGAAGAGGAATCCAGCAAAATTCACAGAGAAAACTACATATCGAATCATGAAATATTATATTGAATGAAAGATCCTATCTTGATAATAGGACACGCGTGTTGTATTATTGAGCTATAGTTTCATTCAAACCTGTTACTGAACACTAAATTAGCTATCGTATTCCAATCGAAAAGTATTCGTGTCAATACAGAAGCGTACTCAGAAGGTCATGACCCCGTCTCATTTAGCGCCCCGTCTATTAAGGCCGGGATTCGAGAGAAAACGCAGAAAAGCGTTGCGTTCAATTCAATTTATAAGCCCTTTATTGTGGTTACCGTGACCTCAAAAAATGTACGACGTACCCAAAAAAATATTCTAGAGCTAATACTATTTTTTTTCTAGGTTTGATTGATATTATTTTAATAAAAATGTCCCAAAAACAGCAAAAAAAGAAACATTGTTTCAATTTTTATGTAACATTTACTACGATTTCCTTTAGTTTTTTATAGTACAAGATTCCTAATTTAATTCCCGAGCGCTAATACTAATAGATTTTAGCTTATTAACTAATTTTAATTCAACAAAACACATTTTATTTAATAATTCGGATGGTCCTCGCGTTGAAACCAGCCTCCCAAAGAATTCCCGCGCCACCCGCTACCCGCATCTCACCCTCCCTCAACCCTTCCCTTGAAATCGTATTTTGCAGCGTGGATCCTCGCCTTAAGCGCCCCGAGCTATTAGCGCCCTGTACAGCAATTGGCGCCTCGTAGTGTTGCCTCTAATCGGTAGAAGGCCAACGACCAATGTATTGAAATATTGGTCTCTATTCTCAAAGGACATTTCGGAGTCAAATTCTTAGCTCTTCTTGTTATTCCACACTGTTCCAGGTAAAAAGGGAAAGGAAAATACGATTCCGATACGACTCAAATACGTCTAATGGGGTAAAAGGGTCTAATGCCTCGCGGCAATTTCTTACTGGTCAACCAAAGGAATAAAGAGTCAAATAGGGGTGCGCTGATAAAATATGAAAATCAATCTTTTTGACCATTTTAGGTTAAAAAGTTAAAAGCATGGTTAATGGTCCTTGGTAAAAATGTGTTATTTGCAAAAAAAACAAATGGCAGCTGTAAGTTTCATTGAGATCCTAAAAAATAGCTTAGGACGTTTTCTGGCTGAATCGAGTCCATTTTGTTTATAAACACCTAGTTAAGACACTGTTTGAATTGATAAGCGTTACATACGTTACGACATCGTGATGTTGAATTGATGAGTTATGCAGAGCAGTTGATTCGGCGAATTAAGAATTACGTAATTACGTTACGTACTACACGCGTGTTTTTTGTTTACTTACTCATGTGTTATCGGATTTATCAGTGAAAAGGATTTAGCTCAACATGATATTATCATTACAAATTATAAGAGTAATTAGTTATTACCACAGTTAATTTAGCTTAATTTTTTTCTATTTTCCTGTATAAATAATTGATTAAATTTACTATAATTAAATACCTACTGTCGTTTTACGTAGCAATGCTACAGAACATACGTAGCTCTAGCTACGGCTTTATCGCTACGGCACGTAGTATTATTTTAAAAAGTGTTTGACATAAAATATTCTGACGTTACTCTACCCGTGTGTGTAAACTGAAATAATATTATGTAATATGTGTATACGATAGATATACTGAACTGTGTGTGCAAACTGAAACACATAGTAAACATATTTAAGGATGAATAAGCTGTGAATAAGGGTAACGTACTAATGGATTTCAGATTAATCCCACCGAAGTAAATCTACCGTATTTTAATCCCGAGGCAAATCACAAGTACTTAGAAATCTGAAATTTCTTAGAAACCAATTACCGCTAAAGCTTCAGTATCAAAGTTCCCAGAGCTTATAGGTCTTTGACTCGTATGTGTATTTGCTCGAACGCTGCGGTGGGTAGTTGGGTAACCCTAAACAACTAAAGTACGGCCGTTCGACTAGGCATATTTGACAGCTGTCAAAATTATGTTAATGTTACAAAATAAGGATTACTTTTCTTTGTTGACGTGTCAGCTAGTATGGGCTTGATAGCTGTCAAAGGTGACCTATTTGAACGGCTGTACTTTAAGTTGATGGACTTTTGATCATCTTTAGTTCTGATAGTTTATACGCAGGGGGTTTCAAGATCTAGCTTTCCATTAGAAAGTTTTCGGCATCAGATGTCGTATCACATGTCATACAAATCGCTTTTTGAATAAGAAAATTCGGAACTGGTAGCAGCCGTCGGAGTTAGACCGAAAGTAAAACTATAAGACATTATAACGGGTTTTAACTCACGGTAGGGGTATATCGAGCACCCAATATTTCGGCGATGTTACAATCGCCATGATCACGGGTAAACTGGAGCGGCTGCGGGTGACGGCTAAGGGCAAACATATCTGTCTACCCTCATTCTTCTGCGTTTTTTCGGAACACTTTGGTCACTATCGGAACTCACTCGAAAGTCATCTCGACAACACACACTAACGGTATCGCATGATTTTATTGCAGGTTTAGACACAAACTTATTTTTACACAAGTTTACCACTGGATTCCATGTACTTGACAATTTGAAGCCATCTTCTCTATTGAAATTTTTGTACTTGGTGATTTCAATAGCCTCGCTTACCAGTCTTGGTATGTAGTGGCGTTCGGTCGAAAGTACTTTTGGATTATGTAATTCGATCCAGTGGTTTGGACCAGACTCAAGCAGGTGTTCCGCAATGGCAGACTTATATGCTTCATTGTTTTTCACTGCCTTTATGTGCTCTTTGACACGGGTGGAGATGGTCCGCTTAGTTTGACCAATGTACCCTGTTTTACCCGTGATCATGGCGATTGTAACATCGCCGAAATATTGGGTGCTCGATATACCCCTACCGTGAGTTAAAACCCGTTATAATTGTCTTATAGTTTTAGTGATAATAACCACGGAACCTTAAAATCAAGACCGAAAGTAGTCTTAAAAACGGCTTAGAAACAGATACGTAGAATAAGATATGGTACAAATGTTGAGTTGATGTTATGTTTTGTGTGATTAGATTAAAATAAAAACAAATTGAAACAAAGATAAAAAGGATTATTGTGCTTTATGAAAATACGTTTCATTTGTTACTTTTACCTTCTGCAATTTCATCTTAGATAGGTACTTCGTGTTATTACACAGACTTTCTCGAGTCATTGACCTTAGGCGACAGAATCTTACGAATGAGGTACTTACATATTCATTTCCAACACCCCGGGAAGGATCAGGTGTGTTATATGTGTGTGCATTCAAATATGAGCGAATATTATTTTACAACGTGTTTGTGTGTATTTTCTGTGATCTCAGGCCACTTTGAAACTTTTTAAAAATTCTCTTGGCTCTACATTTTGCTGTAATTAATGACGTTTGGTCACTTATAAGGAATTCGTATTTCTAATGAATTTTAGGACAGTGTTTTGCAATGATGAGCAGGTTTTAAAGTCCTCTTTCCTTCTTCGCAGGCCTTCAAGCTGTTCAAACGCAGCAACTCGCGCAAGGCAGCTCGCAACCGTATCTCTCCCGAGCTCATCCGGTCACCTTCCTACAGTGGAACCGTGGACGCTCGCTCAGAGATCGACCTGCAACGATTCTGCGCCTGCCGAGCCTCCATGCCTCCATTACACATCAGCGACCCCTTCGAAAACAACTCTTACAACAGCAGCTACAGTTATGACAGCTCAAAAACTGGAAGTCTCGATGGTTGCCACTCAGACACCGCTCGCTCCAACGACTCAGCTTACGATTCTGCCCGGAGTTCCCCTGCCCACCCTCGAGCCGTCTGCTACGCAACTGTCACGTACTTCAACGTCAATGACAGTGAAGACAGCAGCAGTATCCGGACTGAATACACTTTGCTAGAGGCTGATGGAGAAATGCAGGAAGATGAGGACGAAAGAGCCCAGAATATGATCAATGAAAGTATTGAGCTGGTTAGCACGTTATGAATTTATTTAGGTTATCTTAGGGTTTTTCGAATTGGAGGTTGAGTTTTGTCATAAAATTTCTAATTTGAGCACATCGCCAGCATATCAATCTGCCCATTTAAGGGACAAACTTCTACTGGATTTTTATACAAATACTAAAAAACGCAGTATAAGTTCGTCTCTTAAATAGGGTAGGTTAATGTGGTGACGATACCTATTACGTACTTTATTTTATACGCAAGAATAAAAATAAAATATCTAGGATGATATGTGTGACTCACGTGTATAAGTCCTAAGTAGAAATTAAGTTCTATGCGTTTTGACAATATTTTCAACGAATTATTAACTTGTATAAATACAAAATCAAACATTCGTATAGTCTAGTTTCATATCAATCAAAAACTCTGTAACTGTTTTTTTTAATGGGTGGAATTTGCGCCTAACGGGCCTTTTTTTCAGAGAGATCACATGTGACGTCCGTTTGTGCGTTATTTTTGCGATGCGCACGCGTTACGACAATACGAATTTCGACCTTATTCTCTTACAAATACAGTTGATACCCAACGATTTGACAGATGTGAACCGTATGTGTAGAAAAATAAGGTTGAAAATCGAATTTTACTAACGCATGCGATAGCTGCGCAAAAATAACGCACAAACGGACGTTACATGTGTTTCTTGCCTTCATCTCTTTTATATCAAAGATAAAATGCCAAACTCTAGATTTATGTTTTTTATTTTATTGTAGGTTATATAGGTAATAAAAATTGGACATGTTTCAGCTTTTACTAAAGCTTTTATATTTCTGTGAATTACCAAAGTACTATATGTGTGATAATGAAATAATAATATTGATTAACTCTACAATAAGTTGATGTATAGTTTGTAGATAGTGTTGATCTCATTAAATTCTATCTAGCAATTAAGTGTAAAATATCCACGAATTTTAATAAATAGTATTTAAAAATATGTTTGTTTCTATTCCCTATCCTTATTCTTTTCTTTAGATATTTAACTTATTTCCTGTGTTGAGATAAAAGAGGCTAATTTATAAAGTCACTATCATGTTGAAATACCTCTAAACTTTCTCTACTTTTATTCTAAGTTATGAAAGCATTGAATAGAGCCACACTGGTCTGAAAATTTAGACATATCAGGGCTGTAGAGGTACAGAAGGAAATGCAAGGAATTCAGCCTGCAATGTCATTCATTATCAAACTGGAAACAATCTAAAGAGAAAACAAACATATGCCGAGCAGGGATATCTACCTACACACATACGTACATACCAGTAGCGAAGGGTCCATAATGCCGATTCCCATCGGCTTCCCTTTCAGAAATTTTCGAATCCATACTGCCCATTCTTTCACTTTAATCTACTTTCATTTAGTAGGTACTTATTTTTCTGCTCCGGCCCACCTTCGTTAAAATGCCGCCCTTCGCAACTGGTACATACATATATCACGCCTTGTGGGGTATGCAGAGTGTAAACGGCTGTAATATACGGCCAATTACACCATATCTGACAAGTGTCTGACAAAAGTTTGAGAGTCATTCAGGAGGGATATATTAATTGTGAAAAAACTAACAAATAGAAACCCTTTGAGTACCTAAGGATAAATTATTATAAAGTAGGTAGAACTACTTGCATTAAAAACGAAATGAGATAAATTAACCCGGTGTCTGAAATATTTCTAATTTTCTATCTCAGGTGATAATGATAAACGACTTACAGGTTACTGATCTTGCAATTAGGTATCTGATAGATAGGACGAGAGAGGTATTAATTATTATACCTATCTCATCTCTACTTATTAGATTGTTTACTATTTGCTACTCCAATTTCGGTCACTGATCTAGGCAGGATTGGTAGCGGCTAATAATACTGCCACCCCCACTCCACTCAGGGTGTTTCGTAAGAGGCGACGTAGAGTTTTTGACCTCGGCTGGATATCTGTCGACTAATAGGCAACCGGTGGTGGTGATACGATACCACCTACAATAGCATTCTAAAAGAGGGTTGACGTCAGGCAGGCGGCCGGTCATAAAACATTCCAAAATCCTTGCCCCAACATAAGGGCAGGCAGATGATGATGTGATGATTTAAGTAGGTATAATTATAAGAAATTCGTTAGAGTAAACACATGATCGGGTTTATTTTCGAGGCGGTGTCGATGTCACCAACTCACCATTTTACCAGCGCAGCGCAAGTACAGCCAATACCTGGTTTAAATGGCGGCCGAAGGAGATGCTTTTTCACTAGCACTAAGGCTTTTACATACACCAGGCTTTCATGATTTCCCTCTTTCACTTACGGAATCGCCGCAAGATTCCATTCTTTATTGAACTAGTTTCTTTTGAGTAACTATAGATTGTAGATATGGGATATGGCAATTAGCGTGGAAGGTCTGTGTCATATTTAAAAAAGACGAAATTGCATGACGTAGTAAAGTTTTACATACATACATTTATGACGCCTATATACCTTGAAGGCATAGCGCAAACCATAGGCGCAAACGGCCATATACTTACACAACGTCTGACAAAAGTTTGAGAGACATTGAGAAGACTGTGTCTCACCATAGTGACTAGTGGTCAGCCTGTCGCCTAAAATTGCAATACACATTTAATATAATCTCAAATCCCTTAGTCGCTTCTTCGACATCCACGGGAAAAAAATTGGGTGATTCTATTCTAAGCAGGCATCACACGGCTCATTTTGACGCTATTTTAATAGAGACCTTTTTCTACACATAAGTAGGTACTAATACAACTAGGTATTTCTATTAGGGAATTTTCTAGGTATTTTTGAGGTGTACATTACTTTTGTAAGGCAAATAAAACGCTCTTGCTTATAATGATCTGTCTGAGATCTACGGCATTCTCATGTGTCGTAATTATTCAACGAAAAAGCTGTTTATCCAGGCGTGAATGTAGGTATTTGTATTACGAGGACCTAATATTATGTCTGGCGTGACAGGACGAAAATATGAAGGTAATTTCAGGGTGGAAAAGGACGAAGTATGAGGGTTCCAAGTCTGCTATTTTTAGCCATTATAATGCGAGCGACACTCAGCCTTCACTGTATTGTGACATACCTCCTATATAATATTGATAAGACTGACAATTCAGAGAATGAAACTGGACAACTTTTCCTTAGAAACATAAGACGGAAAACGACAAAAAGAATCCTATCAAAATTACGTTTAACTGCTTTTCATATGGGAAGACCCTAGGAAAGACAAACTTTTGAAGTTTCAGGAAAAAAAAACTTATGAGAAGTTGTTTAATTTCATGGTATGAATGCACTATTCGTACGGCTGTCTCTTACACCCTGATGTAGGTACCTAACTTGACTAGTATTTTTGACATGTTATTTTCAAATATAATCTAGGTCGACAAAACAATATTACCCCTCAGTAAGCTCGTAAACACCCTTTGAAAATCACTCAATGCCCTCTCAATACGCCAATACTAGTTTCTTTTCAACATTCACGTCAATGGCGCCGATGGAGTGAGCAAATCTCGGAACTGGAATATCTGGTTATGGGATTTCGCTTATTAGAGGAAACATGAATAATATTTCCTTTATTTTTAAATAGGAAGTAAGTTTAGTTTTGTGGGATCAACGGAAACTGGTTATGTTAGGCCCAGACCTTTTTGGACAAAATAGTGGCCTGTGCATAGAGCTCATCTGTTTATGACTTTGACTGTGTCAAGTGTTGTCGTGTCACAGTGATGTGAAAAAATACTGTCATTGAAAGTGTCTAGGTGTAAACATTGTAAAATTATCTAAATCGTAAATAAAATTTGTTAGTGCTCTTTGAACCCGAATATCATTCCACTGTTACTCTGCAGAACGAGTATAAAACATAATAGGTCACGGACCCGCTAATATTTGGGCGAAGAGTCGCGAATAATTTTTTCGAAGATGGATTTTACGACGAAAATTGATATTGGGAAGCTGGCCGGAAAATCAAACTGGACGACGTGGAAATACAAAATGTCGATTATGCTGGAAGGGACGGAGAATGCGATGGCAGCCGTCGAGGGCAAATTGACTCCACCAACTCCAGTAGAAGGCCCAGAAGGTGACGCCGCCGTAACAGCTTATAATGCGGCTTTGGCCAAATTTAAGAAAACTGAAACTGGCGCTCTTCTAATGCTGACCACAAATATGTCAGAAGACACCTTAACCAAAGTGATGAGGTACAGGAAGGCATCAGAGGTATGGCAGGAGCTGCATAGATTATTTGACGGGAACACGGGTGACAGGGCATACACGCTGTGCATGGAATTCTTCGGCACAAAACATGACAAGGCAGATGACATCGCGACACATATGTCAAAGCTGAAAAATCTGTGGAACGATCTGAAAGCTGAATTATCCAAAACGGACACAACTGCGAAAGTACCCGAAATGTTCTTAATATGCAAGATTCTTGATACTCTGGATGACCGGTTCGTCAATTTTAAGTCAAGCTGGCTCATGCTGAAGCAGTCTGAAAAGACAATTGACAGTCTGACGAGTCACCTCTGCACCTTTGAAAGAGACTTAGGCAGTCAAGAGACCACTAGAATGGAAGCCCTAGTGACTGCACCGAGTGGATATCGCAAATGCAAGGACGAGCACCTGATTTGCAACTATTGTCATGCAAAAGGACATAGAGTTCGCAAGTGTAAGAAGTGGATTGGAGATGGAGGCCACCCAAACCAGTACAAGGCACGTCAGGCAAAAGCTCAGAATCCAAGCAAGTGCAACAGATCTCACTGATGGTGAACGCTTGCTCCAGTGCGAATGGTCAAACTCAAAATAGAGACAATTGGTTTGTCGACAACGGAGCAACTACACACATAGCTGTAAGGAGAGACTTCTTCAATGAGTTCCATGAATTCGACAAAGACCACACTGTTACAACAGCTGACGGAACCATAATTCCTGCCGTAGGAAAAGGCTCTGTAGAGGTCGAAGCGAAGGTCGATGGCAAGAGGGAGAAGATAATGCTCCGAGATGTGTGGCTAGTACCAAGTCTGACAAAGAACCTTTTCTCGCCGCTCGCTGCACATGATAGAATGCAGAATACTGAATTCACGTCAAAGACTACAGAGTGCAAGTTTGACGTAGATGGCACGACAAGAATTGTCGGCAAAAGATCGGCGTTTGGCGGACTGTATGAATTAGAAATGGAGACAGTCATGTCAGTTAAGCCAACCATAGAGGTTAACGTGATCGATGGCTCAAATATGCTGCAGCTATACCATGAACGCCTCGCTCACCAGGATAAGAACCACGTCATTCGCGTAGTGAAACGCGAGTTAGGCATAGAGCTTACTCCTGACAAAGTGAAGTGTGAAGGCTGTATCTATGGGAAGGCACATAGAAAACCCTTTGGTACCAGGGAAAGAGCCTCGAGATGTGGAGAGCTTATCCACACAGATGTCTGCGGACCCTTCGCTGATAGCATTACGAAGTACAAATACTATGTACTGTTCAAGGACGACTACTCGAGTTACCGACTTGTCTACTTTCTTAGACAGAAATCAGAGGTCAAAGACAAGCTCATCATGATGCTTCAAGAAGCAAAGAAGGCTGGGCACGAAATCAAGACTATTCTGTCAGACAATGGAGGCGAATTCGACAATGCCGCTGTCCGAAAAATATTACAAGACCAAGGTGTGCAGCACAGGTTAACAATGCCTTACACGCCCGAACAAAACGGCTGTAGTGAGCGAGAGAACCGCACCTCGTAGAAGCTGCAAGGTCAATGATGCATGCGAGAGGAGAGATGCCGCAAGTACTATGGGCAGAGTTAATCAACACGGCCGCTTACGTGCTAAATAGAACGGGCCCTACTAGAGTGGAATCTAAGTCACCCTACGAACTATGGCACGGAAAGAAACCGAAGATTAGTCATCTGAAAGTTATAGGTAGCGAATGCTACGTCCATGTACCCAAACAGAAACGTAAGAAGATGAGCAAGAAAGCCATCAAGGGCATGCTCATAGGCTACGAAGGTGACGACGGCTATCGGATTTGGAACGGAAGAGAAACGCTGAGGTCGAGAGATATCTCTTTCCAAACCGACGTAGAGTTCAAAATCTCAACTAGTATGCCCCTACAATCAGAGGAGCTGAGAGCGGAGATAGAAACGTCACCGAGACCGACCCTAACGTGGAAACTGAAGACCATGAACTAGATCTAGAGGGAGATAGAGTGGTAGATCAAGATCAAGTTCATGAAGAAGAACACAGCATTGAAGATCCCGAAGATGCAAACGACGTGATCTTAGAATCAAATGAGGAAGAGCTAGAGATAGCTGAACCTGTCGAGCAGGAACCTCGCTATAATCTGAGAGACAGATCACAAATTGCGAGACCACGAAAACTCGAGGACTATGTTTGTGGAGTGTGTTCTGTGGTCGATGACAGTTTTCCGGAATCTTACGAAAATGCCATTGCGCGACAAGATGGCGAAGAATGGCGTAAGGCAATGGGCAGTGAAATAAATTCGCTTAAGGATTTAAATGTCTAGACTCCCTGCTCCTTACCAAAAGGCAGGAAGGCGTTGCCCTGCAAGTGGGTCCTGCGCATCAAGAAAAATCCGGATGGGTCCATAGACAAGTATAAAGCCCGACTTGTTGTAAAAGGCTTTAGACAAAGGAAAGGTATTGATTTTGATCAAACCTTTAGCCCTGTCGCCAGAATGGCTACGATAAGAGCTTTATTGAGTGTCAGCGCCCAAGAGAATCTGCACCTTGTACAATTCGATGTCTGTACTGCGTTCTTGAATGGGAAACTTCAAGAAGAGATTTACGTACAACAACCAGAAGGTTATGCAGACGGCTCGCAGAATGTTCTCAGGCTGAACAGAAGCTTATATGGGTTAAAGTAAGCACCACGCTGTTGGAACTCTTGCTTCGAACAAATACTGCTGGACATGGACTTCAAACAGAGTGAAGCTGACTGTTGTCTATACACCAAGCGGATCAACGATAAAAAGATACTCATCACCCTCTATGTTGATGACGGGCTAGTAGCTGCCACTGATGAAGAGCTTGCGAACAGCTTCCTGGCTGATTTAAGGACAGTGTTAAAGATTACGACGAAGCCAGCGTCGTACTATCTAGGTCTGGAAATTAACAGAGAAGCGGACGGTTCTATCTTTATCAAGCAAGAAGCTTATGCCAAGAAGGTACTAGAACGATTTGGGATGGCCAACTGCAACCCAATCAGGACACCAATTGAGAGTACTCAATCAGGAAAGTGGATGCTACAGAAGCACGCTTCCCTACCGCGAAGCCGTTGGGTCACTCGCTTACTTAATGACGGGAACGCGCCCAGACATCGCTTATGCCGTCGGAGTTGCATCTCGTAAGCTAGAGTCTCCAACTAAAGAAGATTGGCTTTTAGTAAAGCGTATCATGCGCTATATCAAGGGCACCAGCTCCTATGGAATCAAGTACAAGGCTCACCAAAAGAACCCCCTACTTGAATGCTTTAGTGACGCTGACCATGGAGGGTGTCAATTAAGTGGAAGATCAACCACAGGGCTGATATGCCGTTACGCAGGAGGCATTGTATCATGGCTAAGCCAAAGACAAGCGTCAGTCGCCATTTCTACAACAGAAGCAAAAATCGTCGCTGCTAGTGAAGGAGCCAGAGAAACACTATGGCTCTCAAGGATCTACAAAGATCTTACTAAACTGAAAGAAGTTCCAGTACTGCATGTAGACAATGAGGCTGCTATACGGCTGGCGCACAACCCTGAGTTCCATAAGAGAACCAAACACATCAGAATAAGACACTTCTTCGTCAGAGAAGTTGTAGAAGAATGCTGTCTGGTAGTGAAGAAAGTGAGCTCAGATGAGCAACTGGCTGACTTCTTGACCAAGGCTGTTCCGAAGCCGAAGCAAGCCAGAACGTGTGCCCTATTAGGTGTTTGCAGTAGAAATACCTAAAGTGCAAGGGAAAGTGTTAGGCGCAGACCTTTTTGGACAAAATAGTGGCCTGTGCATAGAGCTCATCTGTTTATGACTTTGACTGTGTCAAGTGTTGTCGTGTCACAGTGATGTGAAAAAATACTGTCATTGAAAGTGTCTAGGTGTAAACATTGTAAAATTATCTAAATCGTAAATAAAATTTGTTAGTGCTCTTTGAAACCGAATATCATTCCACTGTTACTCTGCAGAACGAGTATAAAACATAATAGGTTATCCATACAGTAAGTTAGAATAACTAGTTTAAGATGAACCCTTAAACGGGTAACTCGCGAGCCGATGCTGTCATAATCATACTTAACATCCTTTTCTGCGTTTTATTTTCGCGCAACGTTATCGCATGCGTTAGGAAAATGCGATTTTCCACCTTAACTTCCTACAAGTACGGTTTATGTCAAACGGTTTGATAGACGCATCTGCTAGCGCTGCGTATCGTACCTACAATACTAAGCCGACGGATGCGTCTGTCAAACCGTTCCACATAACCGTATTTGTACGTTAATAAGGTCGAAATTATCATTGCCCTAACGCATGCGTTAGCGCAGCAACAACGTGTGGTGTGGTCCCCGCGACCCCGCCTAATGTGAACCCACTTACTAAGTACCTACTTACAATATTTTTGTGATTTTTCGAGGATTATATTTGGCACACGTCCAGTGGGTGTTTTTGGACACGTGCCGGATTGTGGTTTTTTATGAAAAGCAATTTGTGAAAGAGTAGTGCCATAAATATAAATTGTTATTGGTGTACATAACTTACCCTATTTTGTAAATACCTACTTACCTAGATGTGAAGTTGACGGTTGGATTTGTTGAAATGAAAGTATTACGTCATATTTATTTTTCTTTTAAAGATACTTATATTCAACACAATATATGGGACACAGGAGAATCTCGCACCAATCCGGGCGGTCCCTGACAGACAGCTCTGTGTGATTTCCTAAAATCTGACATCTCGATCCGGAAAAAAACCGGGAAACCTTGCGGCCCTCCGAAGCACGGAACCATCTTTCTATTCAGACAATCAAGTGGTTCGGCCTGCTATGTTCTTACCAGAAAGGGAACAAATTCTCAAAGTGATAAATATATCTTTATGAGTGACCTTCTGAGAATCGAACCCAGAACCTTTTGCATCTCAGGTAGTCACCGCCATAGTACCTAAACCAATTCAGCTTTCCAACCACAAGGAATTTTCTCAATTAACTAGTGATGCTTTTCTAGGACGTGGGTATAAATTCAGCAGTTTCGATTATCCAAGTAACCTTATTTCAGAAGAAATCTTTATTTCAATTCCAGTAAAGGAAACGTTCTTTTCAATCTAAAGAGTCTTATTTCCTCTAAAGGGATCTGAAAAATCCGGAACAAACCATCTCTTGAGAGTTTCTTCCATTATCAAAATGTTTCAAAGAACGTTAAGTTCATTTCTGGAAGCTTCAAGATAAAAGTAAATAACTGAAGTACCGACTTGAAAACAGAAGTGAAGAGTTTCTTAAATGTATTGTTCTGGGTGACGCAGTTTCTGATTCATTGTAACTAGTTATGACGTCATAAATATACGATGCAAAAAACGTCAATACATCAAGTTAAACTACCTAGTTACCAGAACCTAACTTGGTTCTGACAATTTGCCTTAAAAGTTGTTGTAGAGACATGAAAAAATAATACCTTGGTCAGCTCACATATTTTATCTGTGTTTTAATTTCATGGGCTGGTTCATATTTTAATATATTTTCAACTACCTACATAATTTCTAATAGAAGACCTGCACGCACTCCAAAAGCCTGATTGGAAGCAAACTGCGCAGAACAGGGAAGAGTGGCGAGCAGTTGTATCGGAGGCCAAGATCCACTTCGGGTCGCTGAGCCAGCGTAGTAAGTAAGTACATAATTTCTCTTTCTGTTGGTAGGTATATTGCAATTCAGTTTTTGGTACGCAGATAATTGTAGTGAATTATGAAGGGGGGAAAAGTGTTACAAATGGTTCGTGTAATATAGGTTCGTACCGCCAGTTCTTTGCTTGAACTTGGCTGGCCACGCTACCGCGTGTCTAGATTTGATTATAGTTACCTAGATAAGTAAGTAAACCCCGCAAGGGATATAGGCGTGATATATGTATGTATTTAGTAAGTAAACTAAGCAAGTCATTATCGTTTATCATAATGAACTAAGTATTTGATTTCAAAATTCCTTGGAACCGGTTCTAATCACTCACGTACGCATAATTTATTTATAAACAAGTAAATATTACATTACTAATAATTAAATAATTCTATATTTAGTATTTAATTGACTCTCATATACATCGATAAAAAAAAATATGCAGCTAAATACTAGCCATGTTCAAAACCTCTTACTAATTAAATTAAATGTCACGTACCTAATCAGTAATCATTCAAAATTTTATTAAAATGAATATACAAAGTAAACTAATTAATTACACGCATATTGAATACAAAACTTCAACAATTCAGAAGCAGTCAGGTAAAAACAAAATCTAACTGCCAATTAAAAGATAACGAAATCTAAAATCTAGAGGGATTTAATGAATAAAGCTGGCCTCTTGATTACGAAACTGAGATAAATTAATAAAACCTTAATACTTAGATAAGTACGGTCTGAACTAAGTTTAATATTTATAAACGAACAAATATTTATCAGGAAATAATGAAGGATAAAACTGTTTTATGACCTACAGACCTAGATCACAGTAAGTACCTACCTGGATGATGTTGTAACCTACATTCTTAAATGGTGTTTCTCTTTTGTAGCAAGTCCCCATTCCCAGGATACCAAAAGGCACTCCTCTCCCGTTTTCGCCAACCCGCCTTGAGCTATCTACACCATTGGCCTCATACGTCTGTGACAGACGATTTATTCAGTGTCTGAGGCAAGATTTTTCATGGCTTTAGGTATAAGCCAATACGGGAGCGGCATGACTTTCCGCACGTGAAGGTACATGAACAAGTGAAGGTGGAATTGGAGACTGTCACAAGCATATTTAGATGTCGTTTTTGCCTTTTGTTTGGGAGACCAGTAAACCAGGCATCATCGTGAGTTTTACGCCCATGAGCTATCTACGCATACCTAGCAATGACACATAATATGAACTAAGTACGCTGAACCACAAAAACTAGCAGAAACTGCAACATCACCATTGTTAGGTGAAATGGCTTAGGTGTTAATCCAATTACGCTACAAAACCTTTATAAAGGTGAAGGGTCAAAGGACCGATTAATTTTATTTAGCGTTTTTTTGCTGTTTAATTGCCCTTCGTAGCACTGACTCTATTTTTATTGGGACACTTCCCAGAGCAAGTAAAAGCTTTAAAGTGAGCTCTAAGAACAACCACAGAGAGGTTACGAATAACTCATCACAATGGGACTTTTAACGCGCCAAAGTACGAACTTTGTTTGGTACAGTACTTATTTAAGTTTGAAAACGCTCTTCTAAACAACTTTTTATTTACAGGTTATTTTGATCGTGTTGCCGATATTTCGGTTAGTTTTATTGATAATTTAATAAAAAATTACAGTGATACTGTGCTTGTAACCATTTCTTGATGACTTCAATCTCACCGCACGTTCTTCTGAAAACTTTGCTCTCCCTGAGACACACTTTGAACTTGCAATTTTAATATCAATCAAATCCATTGCTGTTTTTGTACAGTACGTCTCTCAGCTTATGATCTCTAAGCCAGCAGTGTAAATAAAACTACTTATTACCCAATCGCACCAAGAGTTGTGTATCAACTATTGCCGTGACACTTTTCTCCCCAGGGAGCCTGGAAATGTTCTAATAATTCATAAAGGCCGGTGTCATTGTTTATTTTGACCTTTTATAACTTGCACGAACACCTAAAAAAGGAGTGGTGTGTTTACGGATAGTTCTCAAAAAATTGGCAGCAACATTTTAGTTTTGCGTGTTTTTAAAAAGTTCGTGTTATCGCGAAAATAAAAATCTTTTTAGCTAGATTAATGGTTCTTTATTACATATTTAGTGGAGGGAAGCATTTTTTTGCATTACTTTAGGAAATATGGGCAATCTAAATTACGAGGGCGGCAGGTGAACGACAATGTCGCCAGGTTAACGACAATAGGTGCAGGTTAACGACATTTTAGTACAAATTTACTAAGTAACGTCAGCAGGTTAACGACAAAGGGTACGGGCTGTAATTTCTCAGCAATAAAAACACAAAATACATAATCATTTAGCAACTTAAATTCGTACAGCACACATATGAACATTTTTGCACTTCAAATAAATCAAACTTTTAATAAATATAATACAGTATCTCTATGAGTAATTCAATGTTTTTTAGAAAAATCTTGCTTAAATTATTGTTTAATAAATTTAGGACTACTTTTATCAAATTAGTAAAGTATTAAGCAATGAATTAGATCATTTTTTTAATATTATTATTTACGCATTTGTATTGAATTGTCGCTAACCTGCTATTTTGGTCGTTCACCTGCATTTTTGAGACAGGTGAACGACCGTCAGGTGAACGACTAAATAGCAGTTATTTCGTCATCACAGGAAAACCATTTTGTATAGGGATTGCTCACTTAGACACATTAAAGCAAACACCAGTTTACACATTATAACTTGAAATGAGTGCAACAGGTAGCATAGTTTTTTACATAAAAGAGGCATAAAAACGACTACGTACCCGTTAAAAACTCCAGAATCCAATATATAGCTCGCCTTTTCTCCGGAAACTGAACAACTGACAAGGCCTTCTCTCAGAAGATGTTTGCGAGTGAATGGCTGGTTCGAATGCTGCAGAGTGAGGCGGGAGAGGTGAAGTGGTACCCGCGGCACGACTGTGTTTGTACATTTGCAGATTAACGACAAAAATTTTCGTACAAAACTTTAAATTGTATTTTATGTTATGAATAATGAATATTTGGTTATTATATTGAGTGATTCTACTCTTATGGATATACGTAAATAAAAACGGTGGGTAGAATATTTTATTTTTGCGCATAAATATATTTTTTTAATGCTTAAACTTGAGCACATCGTGTAAAGACACGCAGGTTAGCGACCAAATATACATAAAAATCAGTTTAAAAGTATGTAATATACCTTGAGTGATATTATATACACATGGCCTTTGTGCAAGAACTGTGTTTAAAAACGAATATGGCAAAAGTTATCAGCTGGGTGCATATATAAAAAAAATATCCGACGTAAACTGATGCACAGGTTGTGCGGCCAATTTTTTGAGAAACGGCCTTACACATGGTAAGGTCATGTAATTATAGTAAGTAGTCTTAGTCCTACCTATTCTAAGTCTGTTTTTAAGTTTCCCTAAAACTAGAAGTCTAACGAATGGATTCTATAACAAGTGTAACTTTTTAAGTTTATGCATACTCTCTACCTCTGTTATTTTCTCCTAATTTGCTCTTCTTCTTCGTTTATCGATAATAATTGCTTTGTTAGATTCAGTTCATTATGCCTTAAACAATACCTAAAAAACATTCCAATTTGAAACCAAACCTACCTACCTACCTACAACTTTTTGCGCGCCTCTAATTATAAAGCTCCTTGCACACCTACTTCCGCGCGCCCGCCACACGATCGCACAAAAACGTCGCTTTTTGCACCCCGCGACTGCGCCCGCGTCTCTTCCGTAGGAAGTGACGTGTGCGAGCGAGAGGGCAGATGCGTTAGTACGGGGTTGGAAAGGGACGGGTAGCGTGGGAAACACAGGGGTGGCGATATCCCATACGAGCATTGAGGCGCGGCGTGTTATTGAATGTGTTTAGGGGTCTGTTGTGGTCAAGCAGTAAAACCTAGATCATGAAATCTAGTTTAAAACTGTCGCATAAAAAAGTCTGTTACTGATTGTCTTGTATCACACATTTTACTATAAAAATCTCTAAACTCTTTAGCAATGAGTAAAAATAAGTACTTACACAGCACCTCCACCGAATAGTCAGGTGTAGGTTTAAGACCCCGCCCCGCCCGGATCTAAAACTGTAGAGTTGCACAAAAAATAAAGATAAACTTTCAAAGCACTTTTTTAACAGGTTACCTATACTTTTTATAAATGAAGTCTATCTACGGTTTTGCCTTTATTATGTAAGACAAGACTTCTTATGTTATTTAAATAGTTGTCAAATAAGTTCACCCCATTGTTAAGTGATAATTTTGCATTATGCAGAACCCTCACTTACAAAACCCCAACTCGCACCCCATGTGAGTTACCGCAAGCCAATGCGGACATCTGGCCGCGGGTTAATAAATGGCGAACGACTCTAACTGTTTTTGTATGGTTATTTTTTAAACACCTGTGCATCTATCGCTTGATCGTTTAATTAATCTTGAAATGGCGCATGAAGTAATCATTATGTAGGTTAATTTATTGACTATTTGACAAGCCATTGCTATGCAGAACCCTCACTGTAAAACCGCAACTCGCACCCCATGTGAGTTACCGCAAGCCAATACGGACATCTGGTCTCGGCCGCCGCGGGTTAATAAATGGCGAACGACTGTAACTGTTTTTGTATGGTTATTTTTAATTGTATGGTTATTTTTTAAACAGGCAGACACCTGTGCTGTTTATCACTTGATCTGAGCGGCACATGGAATTATCGTTATAGTTAATTTATTGGATTCTAGATAATTGGTTTGCCAGTTGGTTTAATGAACTATTGCTAAGTATTTAAAAGGTTTTTTGACAGTTAGATACCTAGGCTAATAAAAAGTTTATTTTATTCATTAAACTTCGTAAGACGTTTCACTAGCGGAATTTCGGTATGTAACAATATGACGTTCAAAGTTAACCTACGCAAGTCAAATCCGAGTTTTCCAACCATCCTTATAAATAAATCTACCCTAAGTTAACTTTTGTCAAGTCTACCCTAAGTTAACTTTTGTCATATTTTATGTTGTATCAAATACAGATTCTACTTTACTTTTGACACTTTTGATATCGTTTATTTTGTTTTATATAATATCCAGCTAAAATATGTAGGTAATATGTATTTATCAAACATACGAATATGTCATATCATTTTCGTCATTTCACAGCTGTCTCAAGTATCAAAGGCAATTACAGAAAAACAAATCTGAAATACTTTGAAAAATAATTTAATCTCTCTTTTGAAGCGACTTTCTTATTTACACATAATATACAACGCAAACAGTCACTCTAAATATTTACACTTATATAAAATATTTGTACCTATAGGGCTATCAGCATCACATTAAGTTATACCTATTTAAGGGATCAACTTATGCTGGTTATTTATACCAATTGTATGAAAAACTAGTGAAAGTTGGTCTCGTAAATGGATGACCGAAGGTGCTGCAGACAGAATATTCACAACCATAAAATATTCGTATTTTTGTATTACATATTGATTCTTTTGAAAATGTCTGATCGTAATATCTTTTGACATCAAAGTCTTTACATTACGTCTACACATTTCGCGGAATCAAAATCAGGCGGGATAAAAATTATTAAAGCTTGTATTTTGGTCCCGTGGTACCTACTCTATCTAGTGACTAAATAAACTTATCAATAAAATGTAACTATCGCATAATTTCTCAATGTTTTTCATAAATTCGATACAGTTTAAGTACAAAAATATTTTCAATTCTAACTTGCGAATACTATCACAATTCTATTATCAGCTTATGCTGATATGTAAGCAAACTTGTTTTCTTATTAACAAAGACTTTATTAATAGAATTTTCAATCTCAAAATATTTTTTACAGTTTCTACATTCGGTAGTTTCGTAGCATGCGTAGCGCAACGCTACGACTTGCCGAGATCGGCAAAAACATTTTTTTCGAATGTTTCTCTGCAAAAAGCATGTCTTTCTAAACTATGTAGTTCTTATTAGGCCAACAACTCTTATTGGACGAAAGAGACTAGTTCCACTCCATTCTTACGACACCATTTCAATACGCCAGCTCCGCGCCCCAAGGCCGGTACGGTTTGGAGCTGTTCTGCGAGTACTGATGATGCGGAGGATGGTGAGGGTATGGAGTAGGGTAGTGTGGTGCTGGAGGTGCGGGGTGAGGTCCTGGAGGGCCTGGCGGGGCGGGAGGGGCAGGGTAGTGCGGGTGCGGGTAGCTAGGTGGCGCTGATAGTGGTGCTGCTATTGATGGAGCTGTAGGGACTATCGTTGACGGCGTAGACGCTGGTGGCTCTTGCCTGTGACCTAGTTCCGTATAACTCTGCTGCGGAGTCGCAACAGGCGTCGTTGGGTACTGCGGATACCCCCAATTCGCTGACTTCGCGGCCAGCTCCCTCTGCGCCGCAAAGCACTGCAGATGACTCATCAGCCTTAATCTCAACGGGTCTTGTATGTCCAGTCCCTCGCAGCTGACGAGGTACCGAGCCACTTCAGCGGCGCACTCTCGGAAGCCGATGCTGTGGTAGTCCATGGCGTAGCGCTGAGGGTCGTACGCGAACGTGTCTAGCCCTGGAACCAAAGAGAAGAGGGAGTTAGTGAGATGTTGCATCACATCATGAAGGAAGAGGTGAAAGTATCTACTCTTATGTCTGTTTTGTGATCATCTTTACAACCCGTAGAAGTCTGTCGTCTGCTTAGCCAATAAAAAACTTAAGTTGTAAAAAGTTATTTCAATTGGATCCGGTTTAGTGCATCTGCCGCGTCTAGACAGGAATTTGCACTTTCATTCGCTAAAATCAATACAATTCCTACAAGTAAAAGTCCAGTAAAAGTGTACACAACCGGTTCTGTACAAAAATACAAGTTTTTAATAACTTTCTATGGATCTTTTATTACCAATGCCACATCGATTTGCGTATAAAAAGCGCCCAGACAATCGCCTTCCCTCAATCTTGGAAACAAAGCTACCCTTCGAAAATCGTCCATTCTTACGCAACAAGTTGTAAATAGATAGAGACAGCTAAACATGTTATTTGCAAGACGGAAAGAGATACGAATAATAGCATATGTGCGTAACGGGAGCCCCTAAGCATCCGGACATCCGTAGCAAGAGACCAGCCTAAGGTGGTCTGCTATCCCCTTCAATGGTTGAAACAAATTGGTTGATAAAAACAATTTTCATTCATGTTTGCAAGGTCAGGGTGTGCTGGTCGTGGCAGTGGGCCACCGGGCCAAGAGCGAAGGGTGAAACGATTTGAATTTGAGACAACAAAGATTCATATTGCAAAGATTATTCTTTTTCTTCCGAGAATCCAATAATTGGCCCCGTTTTCTCTGCCAAGGAATTTGATTTGATTATTTTTCTAGTCAATTTATAATGTAAATGCTTTATCTCGCTCGGGTTTTCTATAAAATGGTTTACTCTGTAATTCAAAACATGATTCAACTCAACAGGAGATTGAACTTTTAGTTGCTTATCTCGTCGGGAAATTTCAATATTGACTAGATTAATCTTTTTGTGAGTAATAGGTATTACCTACAACTTTATTGATAAATAAGCGCCCTTTCTCACTTGAGTTTACCACCAAGTGGTCTTCTTTACTATAGATGTCTCTTTAACCAATTAATTAAATTTGTAAGCAGACGTTTCCTTCCTTTCAGCCATTGTTATCTTATCTACAAAGAACTCAATAATAGGACACTACAATAGAATCCTTTTACTTTAAAACATTCTTTTCTATTGCTCTTTTTAATTCAATTTTGTGACGTCATTTCCTTCCGCGTTCCTTCCCTTATGGTAGAGTCTGTGCCACGAAAAGTATCGTCCAAGGATTAATATAACATTGCATGGGACTTACATTATTCTACACTCTGTGCCCTTTAACTTAAAGTGCATTAAATATCTAGAGCCAACGGAGTAGTTTTTCTTTCGTAGCGCTAGTGTTTTTTCTACGCAGGTGCGCCAACCCTTTTGCGCTAGGGTAGGTCGGGTAAAAAAGTCGTCTACGACTATGGGTCGTACTTCCGGTACGCGCGTGTTCCGATCATGCGAATGTAGATTATAGGGTTACGAGTGTACGGATAGATACGTGTCTAAGAAGTGTTTTTTCTTTATTTGTACAGCGGGGTTTTGGGTTGTGTCTATTTGAAGAAATGAGGATATTGTAATAAATGTTTTTGCTGACAGGTACCTCAAGTTTTTTTACGTAGAAGATATGGATATAAGATGTAACAGATCTACAAATATCTATTGAGAAATTCTAATATCCAATGATAGGTATTTTTATTTATATGAAGCAGAAAGTATTGGGTGGAAAGGTTCCAAGCTTTCCCCTTTGAAGAAAATATATAGCATTTTCTTTTGTATAAGTAGCTAACGATAGAAATATGAAATTCATTGTAACATTGCTTTTGTGCCCAAAATACCTCGTGCGGAATATTATAATTGATTGATTCTGCGATTTTATACTTTGTTTTTGTTTGTTTTCGATATTGCTTTCAAAAATAACATCAACGGTACAAATATTATGCGGTTTTGATCCGTTAAAATATTCTGTCCTCGTATTTTCAGCGTCTGATTCGTACAAACGCAAAACAGTAAACAAAATTCCAGAAATAAAAACAAAAATAAATTCTAGTCACGATTCGGGAATAAAAAATGCAAATGAAACAAGTAGATGTGTTAAAAAACTAAAAACCCGACTGCGGTAATTTTAAAGTGGTATTTTGCTGAAAAATCCGCCATCTTGAATTTATATTTTTTTAATATAGACAGTGTCATTCGCGCTGCTGAGACGAATCTAACGACACCTCATATGTCAAAATCCAACTATCCGTTTGGGCTGTAGCCCGTGAAAAAGAATTTTCTTGTCCACATACATTCATATATACTCTCGAAAAACATAACCCTCCTTCTGAGGCAGTCGGGTAAAAAACACCGACCGAGTGAAATACGTCAAAAGCGTATAAATATACCAAAACTACCCCTAAAAGTTTTATCATAATCGGTGCCTGAGCATAAGCTACGGTTTTAATTCGCGATAAAGTTAGGGGAGGGTTTCCCTGGAGGGTGACCAGTGGGACTCGGAGTGCTCCATCTTTCCCACGCCTCCCCTATGTACTCCCGAGTAAATATTGGCTGGTGGTGGAGATTAGTGGGTAGAACTACCCTACCGATAAGGTACGGTTCGGCGTACATTGCTGGTTAACCTGAAGTTTATTGTTAAGACGCCCGTATAAAACCGGCAATGTATGCCGAACCGAGCTCTATCAGCAGAGTATTGTACTACCAACTTCTCTATTTGATTTGAGTGACGATTGATATGAACTTTGTTATCGAATGTCGGACTTTGTTTGTGGTGGACTGAATTAATTTTGGAAATGGTGGCGGTAGAAGTGCACACATATATCACAAAGTAAACAATGTGATATTATTCATGACATAAACTTCGAGAACGATTTTCCCTAACTCTGTTAAAATATGTCTTTATTTTTTGTTTCCTTTGAAGCTATGTGATGATTTCATTGCTTCAGTGTAAAGTTTAATTTCGTTGTGATTATTTTGTGACGGGTACTTACAAAAGAAAGCAAAGTGTACCAACTTCTTCACATTATTAACAAAATAAAATGGAAATTATTCGCGTTGTACTAAATTCTAAAAATAGAGCGACGAAACGTGGATTTTCTACAAACTCTAAATAAGTAGGGTCATTGCGCCCGTTGGCGACCGATTAGTTGACTTCCCAACTTTGCACCATGATATAAATATGAAGGTTTCATATTTGGAGGTTGATTTTTTTCATGAGCATAGCAGATATAATCAAGATATTCTTTTCGAGAAGTATTTGCAAAATACTGTATCAGTTTATTTTTAAAATAATTTTGAACCGAAAAGTACCCGAAAAGCCAGATAGCGACCGCTTTTTCCAGATAGCGACCACGTGTGCGTCAGATAGCGACCGCCCGTTTTACTACCGTTATTATGGACATATTAACCATTATTTATTTAAAAACATGACTTTTGCTCAGTTTTCATACATCTTGAACAATCCTATAAAAATCTACACCTAAGGTTGTGGCCTAGTACCTATCTTAGACATGATTAAAAAAATAACAATATTTCATAGTACCAAACAGTTGTCACAGCAATGACTACTGCTGACTTTGCTGCCTCACAACGCAACCCTTGCCGCCGCTGTTTATTACGTTTTGTTGTCTCCGAAGCCTCAGCGTGAACTGAAGAGGCTTTAAACAAAACCTTGCTGGTCTTCAGCGCACATATGTACGGTACCGATCCCAGCTAGGTTAATGCGCATTTTCTGATACTGGGGAGAATTAACCATTTCTACTTCATTGATGCAACCGCCGAGGACCCAGCCTGGATCTAGCTCTCAAGGTCACACCGCACCAGAACGTTCCATGCCTCATACCTTGGTGCGCATAAACACTACCCTTGCCTGTACCAATCACGCCAGCGCGTAATGTTAAGCCTGTTGAGCTCCATCCGCAAACTCGACCAGCAGGATCTGTCTTACGCAGCAACTGGGCATGAAATTCCACCCCTCGATTGAGGTGGGATTTAGTGGACAAACATCGAAGGGAGCTCAGGAGACAGGCTTTTAGATACACGCGGACGCTAGAGCACATAGACCGACGGGCTTCGAGTACCTAGCAAAAGCGAGTAGGAATACCGGGTGTCGCTACTTCACGGTGCTACAAAGTATCGGTCTTGGAACATCCTGATTCGCTTACACAGTACGACCCACGTTGTACCAAGAGCGACCCATAAATATTGCACAAAGACTCTTGTCGGCCAACAACGCACAGCAGCAGAAGTAGATAAGAACGTAGCTCTCTATCCTTGGCAATTATTTTTTTCATCTTATGGTAGGTCCTTTCTGGTCTCCTGTATTCACTTCGCTCTGTTGGAGGTATCTTCGTCAGTCACGTCGCAGGAACTCATCAAGCCTCTAGCCTTCTTCCTTTTTTTCCAGAACCCTTGGGTGTTTATATTGGCCACTGTTTTGCCTTTATAGTCTGTAGGTCTAGCTGACTATGACTACCCAGGCTACTTGCGCCAGGTAAACTTGTGTGAGTGCACCAAACGCGGATTCTTTTCACCTACCTTTTTTAAACGGGTATCTATGACGTCATGCAACTGCTCAATCCAACATGAAATTTGGAGGGTGTGAGAGCAGCACAGCCTAATTCAACCTCTGCCAGCAATTATGTATGACACAGCTCGATAATCTGCCAACGCAAGCTACCCTGAAGAATTATAGGCCCAGTTTTACGCTAGCGTGGAGGCATGGGTGTGTGTCGCAGAAGTGATGGTTCTGGGCTTTAGGGAAGGCATGGAAAATCTGATGCAATGTAAATTTGCTCGTCGTAATCAGGTGGGTTCGCGGCGGCAGCCAAAGTGAAATAAAATACCCCTGTATCTGAAAAAATTGCTTTTACATGGCAGCACCCTTCTCCCTTAAGGCAAGGATGTGTGGAGGTCAGTAAGAAGTGAGAACTTCCTGCTTGTTCGTCGTCTCCAAAGCCTCAAAGTGAGTAAAAAAGCAGCGAGAACTTGCTGCTCTATTGTGGTGAACTACTTTACAAGACCCAACTCCTGAGAGAGTCCAACGAGGCTTCTATCTATAATTATACGCTATAAGGAGTCTCTCTGCCAACACTTTGCTGCAAAACAAAAACTGAGCTGAATTCTCTGGACAATCAAGAATTTGAATGCATCAGCTTAAAGTGCACAGAAGTCACCGAGGCCCCGAGCCTAGGACGTGTATCTTCTCCACGCAGCTGACCCGCACGTACTGGCATCTATGACATTACAAAATAGCTTTGATTTCACGGTGTGGAGATTTAGGGATGGCGTATATAGACCAGGACAGCCCAAAGAAACTCTGCCTGTACTTCTGGCACAGCTCGAGGAAGGTAAGTGGGTACGGCTGGTGCTCTTTACATATGTCCATTGTGCACGATCCAACAGCAGCGAAGAAGATGTTGAAACAGGTCCACTACTTCAGAACGCGGAAACTCCATTAAAAGCCAACAGGGTCCATGAGATGCTGTTGGCGGGGCGCGGCGCGCGGCGTCCCGCACTGTTTTATTTGTTAAAGGGGGATTCCAGAGTTATAGCGCATTCCGAGACAAAGAGCCTAAGAGCAGCAGTTTAATAAAAGACTAGTAAAAGACATTTGTAACAAAAATCTAACAAAGGGCCAACAATACAGTGTAAAAGCAAAAGTGGTGGTCGCTAAGTAACGTAAAAAAAAATTAGAGTCTGATTGCGACCGCCCATTCTTCATACATTTTTTAGCATGCACTAGTTAGCGACCACTCAACTAAATAACTGTTAAAAAACCGGTCAAATAATCATAATTTGGCGGTCGCAAACTAACTGTGGTATAAAATACGTCTGTTAGAATTAATTAATGTTGTAAGAATCAAAACTTTGTTAAAAAGATAAACTGGAAAAAAATAATCTTTTTTCAAGCATCGTGTTGTGCATTTTTCTAAAAATTGGGTGCCCATTCGCGACCATCTAATAAATCATAAATTTACTTAAAAATAACACGAAATTATCGTTAAATCAGATACTTTACTAAAGTATGAACACCATAAAACCGTTAAAGTTGTAAAAACTAGACGAAATTCTGAAAAATTCACTTTTGAAATGGCACGTGCTCGCTATTTTTTGGATAGATTTTCGGTATTTTTTCGAGGGCCGAGTGACTGGCAAAATGGATGATTTATTTGCGGTACATTGGTGAGGTTTAATAAACAGATTTGAATAGGAGTAGATTCAGCAGTTATCCTTGTCTTGTTTAAGCCACACTTTTTTACAAAGAGTGAAATATAACTCTTATTATTGCAATATTACTGAGGTCAGTCCTGAAAATGGTCGCGAACTGACGCATGGTCGCGAACAGGCACAATGACCCTATTTATTGAATCCAAAACTAAGTTTGAAGTAGAGCAAATCTAAATTTTCTCGGTTAAGATAAGACCCCTCTTTTTGGTACACCCAAAATAGAATTAATTTACTAAGTTTTCAGTGTTTATTCTGTGAAATTGGCAAAACAAGTTTGTTTTATAAACGTTTTCAGTAGGTAATGGAAAGTTTTTAGGAAAGTAAACAGAAGAGGAATAGGATATAGCGGTAGTGTTCTTTCAATGTTTTTGTTAAACATGTACTTACCTATATGTTTGTAATTTGTAGACATAGTAACAGTAGACAATTTACTCTAGAGTCTAGCAGAATATTATCATCATCACATTCATCGCACATTACATCAAGCCTTCCCTAGGACACCACAAAGCACGATCTCCCGCATACTCCAGAATCGAGAATTATTAAAAACGAACATAAATATAAGGTACAAATATATACAGGGTGCGTTCTGCTCTTGAAACTGAACCACTTTTCTTAGTAACATTTTTTAGAAATATGAAAAAATATTTTGGGCCACCCATACAAAAATATCCAGAACATGTGTCAGTTTATATGGGAGGTCCAAATATTTTTTCATATTTCTAACAAAATGTTCGTACAGAAAATTTTACTTAAAAAAGTTGTTCAGTTTCACGGGTAGAACACATCCTGAAATTATTTCCATTGCATTTAATAGGACCTTATATAAATGGAAGTGCAGGACTAAAGGTAACACCTGTTAGAGTCACTCGGACGTTGCATAGCAAATGCTGCGTCTCATAAATATGTAACCGAATTTTTAGTTGAAAAAATGTATCTTTGCAGGTACACTGCACCTACAAAGATTGTAAAGAACGATTTTTTTATGCAAGTGACGCGGGCACTGTTTTTCTGTTTATTATCATTTTGATGAATGCAATGATGATTCATCAATCGTATGAAAATCTATGTCTTCCTATTCTGACTTATGCGATAAAACTTGAAACTAAAAAGGAAACTTTTTACTTCTGTAAGTTTATTCTTTCTAGGAATAGGGAGAGGTTGCAAGCTTCCGAGATGTGGTGCTGGAGAAGGATGCAGAAGATCAGCTGGACGGAAAGGAAAACAATGGAAATTGCTACACCGACAATAGCATAGGTCTTAAATTTCATGATTATGTTTTTTCTTGAATCTATTAGAGCCTAGAATCTGGCCACTGAGCTATCGATGCACCGATCGATGCTTGATTTCAAACTCTAGATGCTCGTCTACAAGGAGCGATGTAGCGACATGACATTTTTCGATGATGACATTTTTTCACTTCCTTATTTTATTTTTTTCTAAAAATAATAATTGACTATGCTTTTTTAAATTCATCCGGCTTAACTCAACACATGTCCAAAGCTCAGCCTTTGGCTAAAACACAAAAGCGTCCGATCCGACAGCATATCATCAACGTAATCTTAAGTCCACTCAGGAAATGCAACTCAACTTTTTCACCTCTTCTAATTACCACCCGCGTAAAAGCGAGACAGCAATAGAAAGCTATAGTGAGTGAGAGTGAGACAAAAACTGGATCACATATCGTGGAGTATCGCTTCCTGTTTGCATTTTTTTAGCGCCAGGTGCCCTTGGCCGTCTGTGCTATGCTACCTGGGTCCTGGATTTGATTCTGCTAAATTATTCAAAGTATTTCAAGCTGATAAATCATTCAGTGTTTTATAGGCTAGTTTGGATGCTCAATAATGACTCGTAAGTTGTCGTTATCACCAGCGATTTAATTTTACCAACAAATTCTTTATTTTGAGGCGAGTATAAAAACGCTACCAACATTTTGGCGTACCTAATACTGTAGGAGCATACAAATGCAGTAATAATGCTATTTTGATCCTTTCGTACAAAAAATAGAACAGCGATGTGTAAAGTCTAGCGATGTCAAAATCCGATACAATAAAATATAAAAACAGCTACGTATAACGCATGTGCTTCAAGTCACTTTGTTTTTTTATAAGGTACATACATATTACGCACAATACAAACGCGTGTAATGCGTTAGTAGAATCCCTACAGTGTCGGTATCTCGATGGTCCTTTGATGGACTCCCGGTCAATGGTGGTTAAATAGTATAGTCACTATTATAATAGTATAGTTAATCGTGTAAAGGTGGGTGTGTTCTGTGGTTTGGAAGCGTTTTTGATGCGCTCTTGAGATGGGTCACCGTGAGAAATGGCAGGCTTTTTGCAGTTGAAAATAGCGTGAGAATGCGGACCGTTTTTTACGAAGTGGACGGAGGGTACTAAAAACTTTTTGGAAGTTCGATAATATGTTACGTAGATGTAGAAAGTAGGAACCATAGTAGGAACTCTTTACTCTATGAAAGAGAAAATTTACCTAGAGACGTAAAATTAGTAGGTAGTGGGTAAAAACTCTTCTATACGCGCAAATAATTTTTAAAACGAACTGAAAATCCACCGAATTTTCTAACTTTTAGCAAGCAAAAACCATTTTAACTTTGCCCACGTTCAGAGATTGGAAAAACCGTTGCGAGAAGTTCGAAAGGTCAACGGGCATCGGGCGTTCGATGTTTGAACGCTAGCGGAACGGAACCGGAAGGAGCGGTTACATGCTCCGAGTGGAGGTATGCACGTGTGTGTCGCTGCAGGGTTGGCAGCACTGAAGAAAGGTCAACGGGCGTCGGGCGTTCGATGTTTGAACGCTAGCGGAACGGAACCGGAAGGAGCGGTTACATGCTCCGAGTGGAGGTATGCACGTGTGTGTCGCTGCAGGGTTGGCAGCATTGAAGATAATAAACCCAGGACCGTCAGTTTTTAGCATCATCTTAGCGTAGAAGCTTTTTAAAGAGTTTCTTTTTTTGTTGCATTTCTATCAACTTACTTACAGAGCCGCCGAATTTGGCAAAGTTATACTTTGGTCTTTGTAATAGGTACCTAATTTGTTCCCTAACTGTTCCCACACTGCCAGTGTTGAAAACATGCATCGTAGGAGCACCCGCATACAAATATGTCAAATAAGATCCGTAAATATACGGAAAGCAACCCTATATCAAAATCTGTCGTTCACAAATTCGTGTCGTGTATGTCAATCAGTTTGGAGCTTGGGTCCAACAATTTTAATCTCATCAATTTAAAAACGATTGTCTACGATAAATTTTCATACCTTTTTCTGTTAGGAGGAGTTTCTTTTGTGTTTAGTTTACTTGATTTATTGCCAAATCGTTCATTGCGCTTATTGCCATCGCGCATTGTAGCAACCCTATATCAAAATCTGATGAATAAATTCGTGTCGTGTGCAAGCAGCTCCTATGTCAATCGGATCGGAGGTTGCGGAGCGTGGGTCTCAAACCGCAAACTCGTCCAGTAAACCACAAATTGTTTAAATACTTGCGGAAGGATGCACGACGGAATTCAGTATCGTTTCCGACGTGGCGGAAATAATTTTAATCTCATCAATTGAAGGTTTTCTATGCTATGACACATTTTTATCCTTTTTTTTAGGAGTGCCTTTTATTTTTAGCTTACTTGATTTGTTGTCAAATCTATCCTGCATAGCACAATGTAGCAACCCAAGGTATCACAAAATCTGACGAATAAATTCGTGTCGTGTGCAAGCAGCTCCTATGTCAATCGGTTTGGACCTTTTAGAGCGTGGGTCTCCAACCGCAAACTCGTCCAGTAAACCACAAATTGTTTAAATAAGGTACATCGGGGGTGTAAGGCCCTTAGTCTTCGAAGGCCCAAACGCAGAAAACCGTTTAAAATTCGTTCGGTTGGCGCCAAATTCATAGCAAGCGTAAAATGAACCAATAGAAACCAAGGGACGCAGGAGCGGGCCGCGTGCAGCCACTATTTTGCCAATGATGGCTGGTTGTTCGGTGACCTCGGGCACGGCCAGTGTTTTTGCTATTTTGCGCTCCCACTAAACGGTAGTTTTCAATAGTTAATACTGCAATTTATTAGTAGATTATTGTTGAATGTGTTTATTTATTTATCATTCCATTGATATTCGAGTATATTTTTCTGGTTTTAACGCTATTTTATTCATAAATTGTGAATACGGGTTGCAGGGCCCCGATCAGTTAGGAAGGCCCCGAAGTGTTGTTTTTTGGGCCTTACAAGCCTTGTCGGGGCCTCACTACACTGTTGCTGTCTTATAAGGCCCATAAATTTTTGGAATTTAAATAAATTTTACATCCACTTATGTTATTAATAAAAATAAATTTTGACACCACATTTTTATTTTGGGCCTTGCAACCCGCAATCGGGGCTATCCAAACCAAATACCGGTAATAAGGCCCCATGTATGAAAATTTAAAATCAAGTAATTTTAAAAATAATTACCTTTTTCTAAGCTAAACAAAAATACTTTTGGGATTAATGGCAATTTTTTTGCACTTAGCTCCTGAAATTTCGATTGCCAGGCTGTTTTCTTCCCTACTGAGAAAGTGAAGTCTTTTTGAAAAATATAGATGATTTCACAACATTATGCTTTTATTTAGGTACAATAATAGGTAAACATTCATATAAGTATACCTTTTTTTGTAATTAACGCTTACTTTAACTCCAAACGTAATAAAATTGGCAGGGGCCTTATAACACATGCCCAGTTTAGGAAGGCCAAAAATCGATGTTTTGAAAAATGATCAAAATTGTAACTTTTTATAGTCAAAATCATAAAAAAATCATATAGGTCAATTAATAGTAAATTTTGCTATACGTTGCAAACGTTGTTTTACCTGAGGGTGATAAAATAAAGGTTTTATTTCGGTTCGTTGTTAGGTGGGCCTTATTACCCGGGTCTACCTTACTTGCGGAAGGATGCACAACGGAATTCAGTATCGTTTCCGACGTGGCGGAAATAATTTCACTTAGGTAGGAGTGAAATTAATTTCGATAATTGTATCTCTGTACAATACAAAAATTTGAACTGTAATCGAAAACTACTATGAGGGCCAAAATATTACAAAATAAAGTTTCTACTAAGTAGGTATAGCCATAAGCAAATGTGGTCAAATATCCTTAATCAAATATCAAAACAAAAATCTATGTAAGTAAAATAAATAAATACCAAATAACTCACCTAAACTAAACTAGTTAGCTACTAAACTAAAGGGCTTATTAGAGGTCGTCCACGGCGCCCCACAAAATGAACTTGAATTTGAATTAGCAAAGTAAGTACTTATACCCCTTCTTCTTAGATTAACAGAGAAACAGACCGAAAATCAATCTTTAAGTACCTTGTTAAACAGCTAGGTACAAACTTTTGAAAAACCAAACTTTTGAACAACCAAACCCATGTTACAGCACAGCCGCAAAAACCGTCACTCCGCGAACCGGCCGGTGCGCGTCACATCACCCACCGTTTGTCTCGCACCGGCCACCTGTCAGTGTCAAACCCGGAAACGATCCGTGGGAACGACAGGCGGGGTGACGGTGCGGTGCGGCTGCGGTGCGGGCATCATAGCGGGTAATGGTAGCAATTTTTAATGGTTTCGGCATAAATTAGGGAAACGGCGCGCTGGGCGCCTATACAGATGGCTCACTCAATACTTTAACTGGAAATATAGCGACGACTTTAACTGGAAATAACCGGAATCTCAGAGGAAATCAAGGTAACTAAGAAGTTGCTGCCAAGAACGTCATATTTCTTTGATTAAAATTGGCTCAGAATCATAAAACTGATACAAAAACATTTTAAGTGTATACTTTGAGATTGTTGACACATAACCCTAGCTAGGTATGTAACAAATGACAATCGCAAAAATCCTGACTCGAACCAAGAGTGAACCTTTGTAAACTCTCTAATTTGTGGTGCGGCTGCGGGCATGATAGCGGGTAATGGTGGCAATTTTTAATGGTTACGGGGCAAGTCCGAATTAGCGTGGTTGGTGAGATAACGGGGTAATAAGCTTCTAACGCATTATTATTCCACTGTCTGTAATAATAACGATAAATTAGGGTCTTTTTGTTTCTAAGTCATCGTATTAGGAACTACCGAAAAGTATTCCATTATTCAAAAGCCACACTATCTCTTAGTAGCATTTTGTTACTATTTATACAGAAAAATTGCCTTAATCAATGGAAAAAGGCGAAAAATTGCAGCAAGTAAAAAACTAGGGGAGCGTTTAGTCTTTAATAATAGTTTTAGGGAGGTCAAAATCTCTAAAAGCTAATGTCATGTTTCAGTAATAAGTTTATTTACATTGGACATGACAATCAAGAATAGAAAGAATGGAAAGTTTTGCAAAGTCTAGACGAAATATACACCATCCTTTAAAAGTAAGATTAGGTAAACTATTTCTGTCCATTCTCTACGTGACAATGACGCACAAACTACAATGAATAATGAATTTTATACAAATATGAAATGAAATCTGAAAATAAAATGGTAAAACACATGGCGTGATTTTCTATTATTCAGAAGTAGGATCAATCGAAACATAAAAAAAATCTAGATTGTTTGAAACATTGACATCGGTGGGTCAGTCGCGAACAATAATCAAACATCTTTGACTTGCGTCAAACTTAATAGTATTTGTTTAAAAATGTTTGCTGACCGACTTTTATATAAAAATATAATTTAAAACAAGAATGACGTTCTTACATAGGTACCTAGGTAATGTAGGTATCTACTTATGATATTTTCGAAAAAAGTAGGTATTCCGTATGTAGATTGTATGTAGGTAGATAAAGTGTTGGCCGCGTTTCATTTTCATATTATGCAATATGGGTTACAACTTGCATCATCGTTAGATTCTTTTACTTTTTTGGACCTGCATTCTGCATGCATAAAGTTGTTTTTCTTTGATTTCCATTTATCTGAATACTAACCATTCGTTGAAGGTCGTGCATTTTTTTTTCAGCATGACGCAAGCAAGACTTTTAACATTCATTTTTGTTAATGAAATATTTTCTAAAGTGCACTTTCGTTTCATTTCGTTTCCGTTATATGCATTTCCGCTAAAGTGAATATCAGTATGGTGCCGTTACAAAACACAATAAAATTCTCCCGCCAATTAATTTTGAGAAACCTTTAAACCTGTCATCAAAACACTTCACGATCCCCTTCCGGTTCCTTCAAATCAATAAAAAATCTACTGTTGCTCTTTTTGGCAAAAAACTCATAAAAGATTTCAAAAAAAGCAAAAGTTTTATTCGCTACGCTCTTCCTGTCTTATGAAGCAACAAGTAGCGAGAGTAACGTTGTAAAAATACTGTGAAATACAGTTAGGTTGCAAGTGAAAATAATTACATTTCCGGGATTCATGTGAAAATATCGGATTATCCCGTTTGGGGGAGTTCAAAAAAGTAACTTATAGGTATTTAGATTATATTGTATGTTGCGGTATACGTGGTGGGATAAGAATATTCTTTGTCGCTTTCTTTGCTAGTGCAAGTGTCAAGTTAGACTATGAAAAGAACCAAGGTGTTTAGTAATAAAGTAGACTTTGAAGTTAATTTAAAGCTGTTTGTTTTCGTTGCCTAAGATTGCTATACATTTTATAATGTAGACTTGATTAGGAGTAGAAGTGGTCGCCATGGCCGAAATCGGTCGGAGAGATCATCATAATAATCAGTAGAGCATTTACATACCTTTAGCATGTATCATCTTGAGGTGGTCCACAGTCAGCTGGAGTATCTCAGCCTTCTCCAACTTGGCTGATCCCTGCTTTTCACAGGCTGCCGGCACCAGCCTCTTCAGTTCTGTCAAGCGAGGTGTTGATGCGGTCGCGACGCTTCTTCTCGATGACACCTCTTCGCCGCTTCCGAGTCATGAGCTGGCAGGAGTCGCCGCCGGGGGACCTGCAGAAAATAATTCATCAGTACAGTCATTGATACTAACATTTTAGAACACTTCTCGTGTTAGGTTCGGTTAAGTTATGAAAAGGCAATTTATGGAAAGCCAGGATTTAAACATGTGACCTTCGGCATCTGCACTGCCAACGCCACTAACAACACATGGACACACGCCCTGCCACGCGTTAGTGGCCAAGATATACTTGCTTAATTTGCAGGCTAGGATAGAACCACGGTAGCCCAGATGGTAGTGGCGTCGGCAGTACAGATGCCGAAGGTTCAAATATTGCCTGCGTTGGAAATGATTGCAAGTTCCTCAAAAACAGTAGGTACTACAGTCATACTCATGTCTGGTTACTGATTAGACACTCGAACTGCCAAGACTGCCAACACAGGCCTCATACGTGCGGCATAAGAACAGTCTAAAGTCCAAGCCAACATACACTGGTATGAAGCTGTTTTAAACTGTTTTACTGTTTCTTACAAGCAATGGTAGGAAAGTGATTTTAGCAAGAGTAAAAAATAAATTCACGTATCCCAAGTATTCCCAAGTCAATTCCATTTATTACGTAGCTATAAAAGTTCATTAGGTAAAAGAAACAGAACTTGGTTCTGTATAGAAACGTGTGTGGTTTATAAATAGTTTCCACGTAATAAATATTTTATTAATTTCGTTTCGTATATTGGTAAAAGTTGTTTTATCCAATAGTTAGGAAGAGCTTCAGAAAAAGTTCCGAACTACGATCATTCATCGTAGATAAACTTGTCTACGACTCTGTAGCGAACAGCTACGAGCGTAGCGCATCGTGACTTATTGCTCAGCCAAAACAATTAGAAAACTATCAAGTAAGTTTATTTACTTTTTAGTACTTAGGTACTAAATAAGTACTAGGTAGTCTGGAAAGTTTTAATAAATTCCTGTATTCTTGGCTTTGTGATTAAGTTCAAATGCTTCAAACGATCCGAACCTAAGTGTAGCATTTAGTTTTTAATTAAGTTTGCCAAGACTTCTAATTTGCAAAGCATTGCAAAGCGTTTATCGAAACCAAGAAGTTCAATAAACCCGTTAGTGTAAGTATTTTTATTTTAGCGAAAATAATAAGAGAGTAGCAAAATATTTTCTCGCTTCCTTTGTATAATGGATTCTTTTGGATAAATATAAGTGTTTTGAGGAAAATATTCAACAATAAAGAATATTGCTTTTTAAGCTTGGGTGGACCTTTTACTCCTACGCAACATTTTGCGCGTTCATGTGGGCATGAAAGAATTTAATTTAAAAATGTCGTCACATTGTTTCTCTAAAAGAGTTGATCTTTTCGCGTGCTAATAATCTTTGAAATGTTAAAGTTGCAGGCTGCCATTTAGATTAATATCTATCGACTGAAAGTTGTAAGCTCTGGAAACCAATGATAATTGTTTCACAATCGTGTTTTATGGTATTTCTGCATGCGTATAATCCTAGAATATGTGTAGGCTTCGTAGCCATTCTTCAGCCACCACTTGGGTGAAGCAATGTAGGCTGGACATAAACATAACATATCGCCAGCACAAAACTAATGAAAAGTGTGGGGTCCTATTTCCTTCATGACGAGGATATTCTGCTTGATACTCCTTCTTATTCTTTTGGTGTGTGACACCGAATTCATTTTACAAAAGAAAGCTATTCGTAAAATTGCAAGGCTGCCTGACGATGATCCCCGAAACAGCACTTCATAGATTTGAAAATCTTAACTGTTCCGTGCCTATACATCCTAGAAGTCGGTACGTATGTTAGACGCAACCTCAACGAATTCCCAAAAAGATCTTGGTTTGGGAAGCGTGCATGTAAGTGGAGGGACGAACCCCTAGATACTAAACCCAAGCGTTTACAAAAGACCAGTAAGTCGCCGCATCTACAACAAAATCCCTGTTGATGTTAGAAATTGTCTGACTGAGTCTGGTTTTACTCGGAAATTCAAGTCGTGGCTAACCCAGAAAGAATATTATTCAGTTGACCAATTTTTGGATGATGAGGATCAACAATGATTTTTAATTATTATTATTTTACATGAACTTACATTTTATCAATATGTATGACCAATTATATCGTACTAGCTATTTAGATATGACATTAATTTATTATTTCTTCTGATTATGATGATCATTGATTTACTTTTAAGTAAAATTGTATTTTTATTAATGAAATGTAATGAAATTGTATTTTGACGGTGTATGTTTAATACTAAATAAATGATATGATATGATATGAATCGTCTAACGACCCGGTAAGCTCTGGTATTGGAAGCTTCAACAGCCCAAGTTGCAGGCCTCTAAAATTATTGTGTAACGACCGCCGTTGAAGTAACTTGGTGCTTACGTGGGGATTGATTTTACTCACGTCTGCAGGAGTGGCGATTAATTATCCTGCGCGTGTCCCCTAAACGAGTAATACACTTTCCTGGAAAGCGCTAAATAGACTTCGGTCAAGTGTCGGCAGGTGTAAGGAGCTCAGAAGAAGGGGGGGGCTTATCTCAGGATGATATGTGCGAGTGTGGCACCGTACAGTTTATATGCCACACCTCCTACCTGTCTTGCTGCAGGAAGACCTCCTCGAAGCCAACCAAAATGCCGTTGTCGTGCGTGGCCACTTTTTGGGCACAAAGCTGTAACCCGGGTTTTATTGCCATTGACTCGAAAAGAAGAAGAGTAATAAACTTTCGGCCACATGTTCCGTTGCCAGAGAACAACCTCATAGTTTTATAACCGAGTCGCTCGTGGTACTTACGTGGCATCCTTGCTGCTGCCCTCGGAGAAGGCGTCGTCCTCGCTGTCGGAGTGCGCGCGCTTGGTGCGCGGCGCGGGCGCGGGCGGGGGGGGCTGCTGCTGCTGTTGCTGCTGTTGCTGCGAGGGGGGCGGGGGAACGCCCCAGCTGTACTGCGGGCCCCACTGCTGCTGCTGGCTCTCCATTTGCCGATGATGGTACTCCATAGCTAGTTCTGGCACTAAAGTTTTAGAAGTCACTGGACTTTTGTTAGTCGCACTTGAAATTCACTCAACAGGTTCGTCACGAGTTTTGTGTATAGTAAAGTGCTGTTTCTAAACACTGGCTATCACTGGTATTCTTCCTTCTCCATGTGACGGTGGTGGTACTCTATCGCACTACTACTTGGTTACCTACCAAAGTTTGAACACAAGTTTTATCAAGTTTGATAAGTCGCTGAAATGTTCTAGCACTTGATACTTCACTCAACTGGTTCGTCACGAATTTTAAAGTAAGTTTAGTGCTGTTTCTAAACACTGTCTATCACTGGTATTCCTCCACAATAAATAGTTTAAAAATTCAAAAAAAATTTAAAACTTTTCACAGCTTTAAATTGTTCTTCCCATCTCACCCTAGCTTCTTGAAACAAAGGTGCGTACACACAGTCGCGTGTCTTCGCAAGGTCACGGTTTTCTTATCGTGCGCGGACGCACGTCGCGGGCGTCGCGAGAGCGGCTAGTCACGTGCGTACGCGGCTGCCGACCGGCGCAAAGTGTGCGCGAGAGGCCGCCGCGTGGCCTGCGCACGGCCACCCTTCGCCCTAGGCTCGTGTACGCAACACCACAGGATTTTACACCCCATTTACTGAATAAAGACTGTATTTTAAAGACGATAGGGTGCTCGAAGGTGAATGTAGAGCGTGGTTCAAGGGGTTGAAAAGGAAATGAAATGTGAAAAACGACGCGGAATAGTGATTTCTGCGTCGTCGACATAGAGTGCCCGCGCCTACGATTATAAAAGCATTTTCGAAATCAACTACGGTAATTTTTATTGCAAAATTTAGTGACTCAAAACTAGTTCACAAAACTATGTCAATAAGGTTGAAAGTAGGGTGAATATAGGTTAATGTGGTGTGGTATATAGCCGCGTGGCGGGCGTACGGTGGGAAAAGGACTAACAATTAGGAAACGCAATATGATTCGCAGTGCCGTCGTCGTGTGAACGCGGCTTATCTTTAGGGTGCATTGAGAATCGTGGGACAGATCAACTAACATTTAAAAGGGTAAATAATGTACTCGGTTTGATTAGAAAAGGGAAAAGGGAAAATAATTGACGTCGAAATGAAAGGCAAATGTAGAGAATTTAATTTATAAGACCAATTTTTATGCTATATGAAGCAGATTAGGATTTTTATTTGCCAATTCAATAAAATAAAAACCTACCTGTAGTACAATCTGGCCTAAATTGCTAAAACCTTAGGTCTGCCTGTTACAAAATAAAATGAGAGCGCGAAATTAATTAATTTGGATACAGTCAGCCTTGTCCTAATTTTCCGTTCACAGAAATTGTTTTAGAAATTAAGTAAGTAGCTAGATATAACTTGATTTTGTGGCTAGTCTTGTGGAATTGACGTAATAATTAATTAAAGGGAAATAGATAAGTGAATCCCGCAGACAACCAATTATGTACCTAGGTATTTATTTTGTGTGTAGATTAAAGGTGGGCTTAAAAACCTGGTCGCTGTCAAATGACTGGTTTGTATGGATTTGTATGGGGAACCAGAAAAACCGAGCGACGGCGTCGTTGCGGCGCGCCACGACGCCGTCACGTTGACAGCGCGCTGAGAAGCTTAGAGTTTGTATGGGATGCGGTCGGGTTTTTCTACAAGACCGCAGCGACAACGACGCCGTCAAAATTTGACGGCGACAACGACGCGCGTCGTTGTCGCGTCGCTTGGTTTTTAAGCCTATCTTTAGCCATCCAAAGGCAGTCAAAGCACAGATGATGATGCGATTTCTTGCCAAAATGAGTTTAAGGTATTCATAAAACTGAACAACTTTTCCCATGGAACATGGACTGAGATTTTTTTGGACTTCCCAATACTTTCTATAGTAAACCAATCTGCTGATCAACAATTTTGTATGGGAGGTCCGATTTCTTAAATCATATTTCGACCCACGTTTCATGGATAAAGTTGTACAGTTTCATGAGTACCTTGACCTCCTTTCAGCTTGTTATATTGCCCTTTTTGTTATTCCGTATAATTTGTAAAGAGCAGGATAAGGCACACTTTCAGGAAGGAATGCATTTGGTGTGAAGCGTGTGCGGCGTGATGCGGAACGTCGGCCGGACGGTGGTCGGTCGCATGGCGCCCAGCTCACACTATGCCGCAGATAGTTTCCATACTGTGACCATTGCTGGCTATGCACAAGTTTGTGAATGCTACACGTTAGTCGAACGAGCAATGAACATTTTGCACAGGAAGCTCTATGGATCTTGACGTGCAACCGAACGTCGGTCGGACGGTGGTCGGTCGCATGGCGCCCGGCGGCACAGCATGCGAGCGACTGATTTCTATGATTGTCGATTGTCCTACTGAGATAAATACGATAAGCCTTGAACTTGACCTAGAAAAGAGGTGCTCCAATAAAAATGTTGTGCAGTATACAGTGTCAAAAAAATCGTGACATTATATAAAAAGAACAAAAAGAAACATACTACAGGCGCGGATAAGTACAAGATTTGGCTCAGGGGCCATTTTGAGAAAATCATATATTTTTGCAAAATTTTGTAAAAAATAAAAAATTCTCGATTTAATTATATGACAGCCAAGGGTTTAGGGGGGGGGGCATTGCCCCTATGCCCCCCCCCCTTGTATCCGCGCCTGACATACTAAGTTGTTGCCACTAGAGTGCCGTCATCCGAATAGGCCATATTTGACGTCTGTCAAAATCATATTAATGCTATGACATAAGGTCTATTTTTCTTTGTTGACATGTTTCCTAGTATGGGTTTGACAGACGTCAAATATGGCCTATTCGGATGACGGCACCATAGTCAATGTTGCCTTTTAATTTTGCAATTTCATACAAATTTTGTAATTTTTGCTAGGACTTTTTAGACAGACTATGGTAAGCCACAAGAGAATTTGGGCTATTTCGCTACCTAACAGAACTTTGCTAAGTTAAGTAGGTAGGTAGGTAGGACCAGATAGATGATCTTCCATTTCCGATTTTAGCCAGGTTTGATTCTAAAATGAAACTTTTAGTGCTGTAAAAAGACTGTAACAGAAAACAAATTCCAAAAGTAACATGATCTATTTCTTCATTACAAAAGGTTCAAAATCCTTGAATAAAATTCAATTTCTAGATGAAGGAAGCAGCTCCAAGGTTCAGTAAGCAAAATCAATGGTCTCAAGAAGCTGTAGGCCAACATTGCGTAGGTAGAACGATTGTGGGTGGGAAACCTGTGCAGTGAATAGAATAAAGTTGGCACAAAGCTTCAATGGATTGTCTGAATGGCCAAAATTTCTTGGCCTAAGAATGAATTATATCACAGTAAAATTGTATAACTCTGTGAAAAAGTCGTCATGTAAATCTTATTGAGAAATGTTGCAAAGTGTGAAAATCGTCTCGTGAAGTTCGTAATCGTAACAAAAATTAAGTAAAACAGAAACAATAAACAACTTCGCAAATGTTTATCACCAACCTTATTTGATTACAAGTTTGGGTCGTCGTAGAGTCTTGTTTAAATTTGGGATTCTTCCTTTACTCGAAGTTAAATAAAGTTTATTGATAAGAGTTTCTATACGCCCACCTACTCTACAACTACAAGTATATTATTTTCAGTCAGGAGAACGCAGCTGATACTTTCTATTATTGGAAAAAACATCTTCGAATTGTAAGTTCAAAAATACCTAGGTACCTACCAGTTTCAGACAGGAACTTTTCTATTATAGTTACAGTCTCTTTCGCTAACTCATAAACAATTCAAGGTTACGATTTTCCGTACCGCGACGACGTTTTACAAAAAAAAAACTGTTACTTTTCTTGATGCAGCAAAGATTCTTCTACTTTTTTTTTGGAAAACTTGCAAAGTTGTCACCGCAGGCAAGTTTTCCAAAAATTGTTTACCTAACACGAGAAGTGTTTTAAAAATTGGTATTCAATTCTTCTTACTATTTTTAATTTACAGCAACATTTACTGAATCGTGCCACATCATTTTTGTCCGATTTGTCGGTGTCCAAGGTCGGTGTCTATCACAAAAAGAAATGAAACCTTCAGAATATAATTGTTCATGAGTTAGCGGGAGAGATTGTACTAGTACTCACTAGTTTGTTTTTAGGTTCTTTAAATTGTAAATACTCGTAAAGTTACCTATTTATTTACTCCACGATCTATAACAAAACAGGAATAGGAATCTTAAAAAACTTTGCGACTTTTTGTCTGATACCTGGTTAAAAATCGTACAATGAAGTGTCACGTATACTCCAGTGGTAATCCCATCAGATCAAATGGATAATAGAAAAGATACCCATTGACAAGCAGTCAATCCTATAGTCGTGCTATAGTCACAGGTATTGTGGCAGAAATAATCCCTTTTCTAAGAGTGTTCGCTCTCTCAACGCAAAACGGATAAAAATGCCGCATTGTATTGTAAAGAAACAATGAAGATGCCATCAGTTTTTTTAATACTTACGACTAAAAAATATGTGGTATTCTATCCATCTACCTACAAGAATATCCAACATTTTCGTCAAGTTGCTTAAACTGAATCAGGTGAAGTAATAAAATAATCGTGTCGCGAAAATACGGAAAACTTTTTAGGGTTTCGTAGTCTACTAGAAACCCTTATAGTTTCGTAGTCTACTAGAAACCCTTATAGTTTCGTCATGTCTGTCTGTCTGTCTGTCTGTCTGTCTGTCTGTCTGTCTGTCTGTCTGCCTGTCTGTATGCCGCGCCCTCACATCTTCGTGAGTTTTAGAGCTATCGACATGAAATTTGGTGAGAAGATAGATCGTGTTGACCCAAATATAGAAATGTTAAGGAAAAAATATTTAAAATGTTTTTTGGACCCCCTCCCATACAAGTGAAAGGGGGGCAAAAAATTTTTTTTCTTCTGTAATATTGAGTAGGGTATCGTTGAATAGGTCTTTTAAAACTAAGGTGAGGTTTCTTTGAAACAAATTCTCTAAAATGTTTCTGTCACGAGATATTCGCTTTTAAAAAGGGCGTTTTTGACTTTGATTTGTTCCAGCTGTAACTTCTAAAGTATAAACGCTAAAAATTTGAAATAAATATGGAATATAGCTTACAATCTGAAGTTACAATGAAAACTATAACGGATATCGTACCCCTAAGGTTTCAGAAAAAAATGAGTTTTTCTATTTGCGGTTGGTCATCATACTGCTGCTAACAAACCAGCAACAAAATTAAGTTTGTAATGCTGAAAAACCTGATATTTAAACGTTGACTACGAAACCCTATTTGTGGGCGTGTCTGACACGCTCTTGGCCGGTTTTTTTGTAACAAACATTACTAGTATGGTTGCTAGTATGTAAGTATGTAGGTACTGGCTGGGTTTGATTTGAGGTTTGATGTTTTTCCGAGTATTTTTCACTAGGTTTTCTTAAAAATGGCGATTTGAATATTTTTTGTGACATTCAGCCTGCAATAAAATTTTAGAAACTAAATAAGGCTTGAACTAATAAGTTTTCAATACGTAATATCGACAAGGAGATTTTTATAACGGTTTCTATTCAGGCTTATTTATTTATTATTCTCAAACCGATATCACACACTCCACGAAGCGGATAACTGGAATTTTATCAAAAACCTTCCAGCCGTGAAAGATAGGATTAGAGGGATTCAATTTCAGTTAAGAAGAAGGTATCTAAACAAAAGTTTCGCAAGTAAAAAGTTGAATTGGAGGATTTTTAGCATTTTGCACTACCTAGTTAACTTGGCGAACTAAATTCAGTTTTTTGGTGATAGCTTGACTGATATCTGCTGAAAGAAACTCATGATGGGGTGCAGTGCTGTTGATATGACAATTTTTCCCAAAGGAACACAGGTTGAAATCTAGTGTTTTCATATTTGGATCTGCAATGTGTTTATCAGACAAAGTTATTCATATTTGTAGCTATGATGACCGCATACACGTTAACGTTTTCTTTATTATCAGGCATTGTATCAGGTAATCAATCACATGCCTACCTACCTATAGAGTATTTATTTTACATTACATAAATCTACCATTTATATAGGTGAACTTTCCTGATATACCGTAAAAACATAATATATAATGTACCTTAGTTGGTGCCTAATAGAAAAAACTCTACATTTTACAAAAAATGTGTATGTATGCCTCTATTTTTTGGTAGACTTACTAAGAATCTTACAGACAGATTAACCCGTTTTTTGCGGGCGTGAGAAGCGACGGCGGTTGATTGTAGGATTGTGGGACTTTTGAACAGGTGCTCTCCGAAAACAGGAGTATTGTGAACTATCGAGTCGGTGCATTGTTGCCAAACGGTGCCTTGTTGTTTACGAATAATAAAGGATCATTGAAATAGTACCCAAGACGATGAGCAAGGTAGAGTGTGTATTTGGTAAACTGTCGTGAGTATCACAAAATTTAAATTTTGGTTTCACTTGTAGCTACACTAACTAGTAGGTAGTACTCGTAGGTAGGTCATTACGAGACTGTCTCTGAAAGAGGGTTATTTTCAGATTTTTCGCAAGCTAGATGCTAATATCGGTGATAGTTGCTTATTGTATTGCGTGCTACTTGTGGTAGGCGGTTGAAAAACTCTGACAATAGGGTTCATCGGGTTGTTGTGCAACTCGGTGTCCCACACGAAATGAGAGATACTACAAAAATAATAGTAAAATTATTGAGAGACTGTGGGAAATGTTCTAATACCTACCTACCTGTAAGTAGTTGTGGTTTGTGGGGAACCTGTGTCAATATTTTTATTTATTTTTTAGGATTGACTGATCTGTTTACTTGCTTTGGGGTATTTAGATTGGCTTTATAAACCTTCATTCAGCGGACAGGAAGGTAAATAACTTTAGATTTGGTACTTTATCATACAAAAGCAATGAAAGGTACTGCCGCCAGTAAATCCACCTATCTATTTAAGAAACCAACACTCACTGGTTTCGTTATACAAATAAAAAGCAATAATTATAAGTTGCTGCCTAAAATGGGTAGGTGAAATTTCTTGCGATAGACATACACAAACTACCTTAAAAAATTGCTATAGGTACTTTTATCATCCGCTGTCTACCTAGATCTCAAGAAAAAGTATGGTCAGGGTTAAAAGAGAGACGGGCCTGGGACCTGGGACGGAACGGGATGGAAATCCGCGTTACTCTATGCCTAGGATCGCCTCAAATTGTTCAAAAAATCTCTTCTATAGTAAATTATTTCGTTTGTTGTCTTTGCAGCTAGTTAAACGCTTTTGAAAAAAGTCAAAAACACTAATGTATTCCTAAGGAATAAAAAGGTATTTTGACCTAAGTATGTGAGGTATGCTCTTTTGACCCCGATCGAACACGGGTAGGTTGGTTGAGTTAGTAGAAAAGTAATGATTGTAGTCTAAACTTTTAAAGCATAACAGTAAACTTAAATAAAGTTAAATAATAGGTATAAGTTGACTTATGCAGACTTTCAAATAGAAAAACCTACCTACGTAAAAACTAACATAATTTCATCAAAATAAAATAAAACAACTCTTACTTTGCATCAAAGACTAATTTCCCACAATTCAACCCCAATAATACACCGTTTGATACGTACTTTTGGAAATACCACGCAAACTTTACCGTCAAATAGTCCCCCAGTCCTTACAGGGCGTTTGGATTAATCATTGTTACAACTGCAAAGTTAAAGTGGTTTTCTATCTTCCCGTGTGACCATGGAAAGAGGGTGGATAGTTTGGGGTGCAGTATGATCAGAAAGTGATTGATTCGGGAGCTATTGTCATTAAAATTATTGCCAATTACTGTTTATCGGGACATTGGGCTTCGGATTGGTGATTTAATTATAAATGGTGCGTTGAGTGGATAGGTATACCTACGCGTCTTTCTCTTGAAGAAAACAACTGGATACAGGTGTAGGGTCAGGTACTAGGTATGGATTTTAATTTCAGAAATAGGTATCTTGCATATATAAGTATAAGCCGTGTGGTGCCGGCAGAGTAGAATAGCACCACCCCCTCTCTTCCCGTGGGGGTCGTAAGAAGCGACCGAGGGATAAACCCGACCCTAACAGCCAGGGCCAACCGTATGATGGCGGTTAATCCACCACAATAGCATTCCCAAGGAGGGTTGACGTCTGGTAGGCGGCCGGTCGTAAAATTAAGCCAAATCCTTTGCAACACGATTTTGTGTTCAACAAAACGTGTTGCGCCGACCCAAGTTATTGGGATAAGGGCAGGAAGATGATGATGATATAAGTATCTATAATAATAAAATAATGTCTTGTAGGACTACCTATAGATGGTACATTGTACCTACTCACTTAACTAAACAACTTTGTCCCATACTAAGTGACACACTTTTTCAACATGCTTACCTATAGGTATATGGGAGGGATGGCAGGTCAATTTATTTCATATTTCAAGGACATATTTCTAATAAAAATTGCTTAGATTTCTGAGTCAAACACGCTCTAAAAAATTGTAGGTACTCAATTAAAGACGAATGCCCATTTGTGGGCTATGTTTTTTCATTGCCTCAAGGTGAAACACATATTAAAATTATTTTAACATTTAATCTTTGCTGTTTTGCTATATGAAAGTATTTAGGTATAGCACGGGGAATTTAATTTTATTTATTACTAAATCTTGTATTGATTGGTCATGAAACTAGGAAATCAACCAAACACGCGCTAGAAAGCACAAAGAGTTTTATTATCTAAGCAACTCATATAATCAGCCAAGTAATGTATTGTGCCTATTTGACCAGATTCTTTTTGGTTACAAAATGACACAAAAATGTCGTGAATTTGTCTGTTTCTAATTGACGTTTGACGGTTTGCTTTTTGAATCTCATTCCTTGTTGTCATAAATCATAAAATAATATTTAATCTGTATTATTTCAATTGACCAATTTTAGATAAAAATACTACAATCAATGTGGCCATTATGGCCTTGCAAAACATATTTGTGAAGAGTTTATTTAGTTATGTTCGCATACAAACACTCTTCCAATCGTCAACCTATTGGCGTCATGGATACCTACTTCCAAATCAGGTAATTACCTATGTTAGATCAGCGATGGCTATGTATGAAAGGGATGAAATCAGAGAATAGGCGGCAACATTCCCCGTAAATACGCTGAGCTCGCCAATCCGCCTGCCAAGCGTGGTGTGGTTAGTATGGAAAGTAATCTCCCCTAAATTGCTGTGTTTGCTGATGGAAATCTACGGAGGCACAATTGATTCTGGATATTTATACCTACCTAATATTATACGTATTGATCTAAATATTACTAGCAATCATGTGCTGCCAGGCGTGCCGCAAATTCAAGGCATCCGCATGGTTTATAATTTTAAAGAGAGATAATATTTATTTTGTTTATGCATTTTAGGTCTCAAGGATGGAGCGTATACTAATAGTGCTGCAATAAGGAAAACGATACGACAACCCTTATACTGCTATGAGGCTATGGCATGGTTGTGTGACGAACGCAGCTGAGCCCGGAACCTTTACGCCGCAGACAGTTGCACTACCACTGCATCATATCAATCAACCAACAAGTGGCAATAAAATAAAACTATTTTTTTGCATTATTTATTGTTTTTTACTTGCTATGCTATCTACCCAGCAGTTAGGAGGTAAATAGTGGGTAATAAAATAAAGAACCCTTTCACGCTAGAGATTGCGATTTTTCGGTGGAGAGCAAAAAATTGCGACGAGGACGCGACGGTTCGCGGCGACTAGCGGTAAATACAAAGTGGGATGGTTTAATTCATAAAATGGACTCTTATTGAGAAGCACGCGGTGATAACGTGCCGATCGAAAAATCGCGATGATAACGCTGCATGCATGCTGCGATGCGAGCTGTCGCCTGCTCGTTGCGATCACGTTCCGTCGAGTAACAGCCGGAAAAAAATCGCCTGTGTGAAAGGGCTCGTAGTGTTCGTCACTGGATCAGGAGGAAATTCTGTGCCGTGTTTTGGAATTATCTCATAATGTGTTTACCCGATAAACATATCATGTTTACAGTGTTTTCAGTATCCAGTAGGATTGCTTGCTATTTAAGGGAATCTAAAATGCACGTGTTAAATGTCAAAGTGTTAAGTAATGAGATCAATCTGTTTTTAGGTTATGTATTATTTTTATAAATAACTTTAAATATCGGGTTTTTATAGAAAAGAAAAACTGAAGGTAAATAAGTGGTTATTTATTATCCATTTAGAACTACTTCAGCTTTGAGGCATTTTAGACGGGAATCCTTTGCCCCGTGGGCAATCTTCTTTAGCCCTATGTAGAGCCGTCTCATTGGTCTGCATAGGGAACTTGATAGGGAACTATACCTATAAGAAAAACAATTTGAGAGCAGGTTTCCATAACATTTCAATGCAACCTGCACGTAGCAATATTTATTCAACACATCAGCCCACAACAGTTGCCCATACTTCAACTCATTGAGTACTAGATATAGAGCCGTCTCATTGGTCGCACAAGGACTGAATCTGAATAAGCAAATATTAGAAAAACAATTTGAGCGCAGGTTCCCATAATAGTCCAATGCAACCTGCACGTTATCAGCAATATTATTCAACACATCAGCCCACTCAGTTCCCCATACTCCAACTCATTGATTGACTACGGCATTACGTCCCCTCGTAGTCGCGTGCGCCGCGCGTGCGACCGCGCGCGTCGGGCGGGTCACACGCGCGCGCGGCGCGGGCGGGATGGGAGCTAGATATGTGCAGTAGCTTATGTATACTACCTGATTCATAGAAGAAGGGGACCCGAAATGGTGTCATTTTTGTTGACATCTTGCTCAAATGTAATGTAATAAGAAAAACGCAAACAATAATAGTAGTAGGTAGGTACCTAGGTACATACGGGGTGTTAGGGACGGTGTAACGAAAACTTTGCAGGCATGATCAGACCATCAAACTGAACAACTTTTACTTTGGAGCCAATGGTGGGAAATGAAAAAAAAAATGGCGGCCCCCCATACAAAATTCACGATCAGCTGACTGACCTTGTATGGGAGGCCAGAATTTTTTTTCGTTTCCCATCATTGGTTCTATAGTAGGTAAAAGTTCTTCAGTTTCATGGTCTGACTGAGCACGCCTACAAAGTTTTCGTTACACCGTCCCTAACACCCTGTATACATATACTGTAGGCTAGGGAATACTTGAAACATAGCTAGATTTAAACTTAAAATAAAACTTTGAAATTACCGCAGTCAGATTTAGTTTTAATAAGTAGGTTCCTACTTATATCGGTTTGTATAAGTTGGTAGGTAGGTAAATAAGTGAATAAACGATTATTATTGGACGAACTAATGTCTTATGAATTCTATAAAATATCTTCCCTCTTAGAAATAAAGACATAATACTTACCTGCTAATCAAAATGGAAACTACGACTTTATTTTTCCCATACAAAATGAACTCACTTTGTATGGGAGATTTATTGGTTGTTTTGTATAAACTTTGTGAATTAGTGACCCTCCGGGAATCGAACCCGGAACCTTCTGCGTCGCAGGCAGTCGAACTAACCACTGCGCCACATCGGCTGTCGTGCCGTGTGACTAGCCGTGGCGTGTGGTCCTATTAAATTCACGGCAAATATTTTAAGGGCATGCGTAAATATGTATCCCACCCAAAACATAAATGTGAAAGGCTGCCAAGTTCGATAATATTGGAATGCTTCGCCTATAAAAGAAGTGAGATCTAAATAAGTACCAAGTTCCATACACAGACCTCAGTTAAAAATAGTTACAGGAATGCACACTTGATTTTTCGCAGTTTGGAAATAAGAATCTACTTTCCAAACTGCGGAAAATCAAGTGTGCATTCCTGTAACTGTTTTTAACTGAGGTCTGTGTATGGAACTTGGTACTTATTTAGATCTCACTTCTTTATAGGCGAAGCATTCCAATATTATCGCAGCCTTTCACATTTATGTTTTGGGTGGGATTTCATTTATTTTTGTAAGGTTTATTTTCTTTTTTTCTTATGATTAAGTTAGGTAAGGAAATATCTCATTTATACTTTACTTTGACTAAATACAAACCTTCGTAACGAATTTTCGGTCGGTACAACGATTGGAAGATATAGATAAATTTTTTGTTTTAGTTCCTTAGGGGTATGAATTTACACCTTCATTATTTTAAAACCGACTCACACTTGGCCATTTTCAGATTTTTCCTTTACCTTGACCTAAAGACCTACCTCCATGCCAAATTTCAAGTCAATACGACCATTGGAAGTGGTCTAGGTTTTGATGAGTGAGTCAGTCAGTCAGTCAGTCAGTCAGTGAGTGTATAGTAAAAATAGCGATTTTCTGACGTCAATATCTCAAGACCTACAATAGGTACATTAATGAAATTTTGTATTTTAGATAAGTAAGTAGATCTCGACAGATACTAGAAATTTCATATGCGTAGATATAATAGATTTTGAGTTATAGGTGGGTCGAACTTGGCCCGAAATGGTTCGTGTAATATAACCCACGGCCGGTGTGTCGCTTTTTTTGCTCGAACTTGGCGGACACACTGCCGTGTGTCTAGATAAAGAAAAACATCTAAGGCATTTAAAAAAAATCTACACGCTAGATTTTTTTTTTCATTTTCAAACAAACTTTTTAATTAATGATGTGAACACCCTTTGACTGACCCGACTGACGTTCCGCCACGTAGACAGGATTCACTTACACGACACGCACACTAACAACCAACCAATCACAGCAGCATTTTTTGGCGCGTAATTTAAATTCATCGAAGTGTGTGTTTCTAGAACAAACAGGCTGCAGTTTTTTCGTTTTGTTTTCTTTTAGTTAAATGCAATTTTCTCGAAAACTAGCGTGTAAATTTCTTTAAAAATTTGCCTAGTACGTGCTTATATTTTATTTGATCTACCCCTAAAATATTTGCAGTGAATTTAATAGGACCTTATATAAGGTACTATTAAATTCACTGCAAATATTTTCAGTGTTTGTTCTACTCGTGAAACTGAACATTTTTCTACGAAATATGAAAAAAAATTGACCTCCGATACAGACTGCCATATTATGTTTTGGACATTTTTTGTGGAAGAGCAATTTTTTTTTAAATTTCGGTAAAATGTTGCTTAGAAAAGTTGTTGTGTGTTGAAAATATATCGTGCGCGCCCTCACGTGCTCACGTAGCAATTTCATTTGTCTGCCAAAATGAGGGTTGTGGGTTCACAAGTCGTACACTATATTCGACCGTCCCTGGTCTTAATTTTTCATTCTTTTAATCTGTGTTTAATGTAAGGGAGTTCGATAAATGATATACAATAGTATGTTATAAAATGTTTATTTTATGCTATCTTATTAAAATACCGATTTTTACAATAGATTACTTAGGTTTCCAGGATTAAGAGTTATTGCCGCAACCATACACAGCAACCTGGTCCGACGGCTTAACGTGCCCTCCGAAGCAAGGGACTATCTTGATATTTACTGTATGATAATAGCGGTCGGTTCGTCAGAGTCGTCTTGTATTTCCCTTAGATTCCTTAGTTACCACCGCAACCATACACAGCGACCTGGACCGACGGCTTAATGTACGTTTAACGTTTAGTTTTAGTATAGTAAGGGTCCAGGTGAAAACCAGCGCACGGTAGGCATATCTGCTGTAGCATATGCTGAGCTGGAGACCTTTTCGGTATCGAGTGTGCTCTAGGTTTTAATTATGCATGTTTTGATACTGAATAAACTTTTCTCATTCTCATTCAACGTGCCCTCTAGAACATGGCGCCATCTTGATATCTACTGTATAAGTATGGCGGTAGGTTCGTCGGAGTCGTCGTGTATTTCCCTCGAGGATCGCGACTCTCGAGATTCTTTCTCTTCGAAGTCGTCAACCGCCATCGGGGTGTCTGGAAAGACAAATACATACAGGGTGTTAGGGACGGTGTAACGAAAACTTTGCAGGCGTGCTCAGACCATGAAACTGAACAACTTTTACTATGGAGCCAATGGTGGGAAACGAAAAAAAAATCCGACCTCCCATACAAAGTCAGTCAGCTGATCGTGAATTTTGTATGGGAGGTCGGGATTTTTTTTTCGTTTTCCGCCATTGGCTCCATAGTAAAAGTTGTTCAGTTTGATGGCCTGATCATGCCTGCAAAGTTTTCGGTACACCGTCCCTAACACCCTGTATTTATAACAGCACAAGAGGCCATTTATTCATTTCGCCGTGTGATGCTGGCTTAGAATAGCATCACCCCAATTCAACCCGTGGGCGTCGTAAAAAGCGACTAAGGGATAATCATCCAGAGAATGGGCAGCAGCGTTCTCTGTCAATGCAACATCTTGTACTGCGCTCGCCAATCCGCCTGCCAAGCGTGGTAAGTATGGCAATACCCCCCGATAGGGGGAGGCCCATGTCCAGCAGTGGACTGTTGTGGCTGTTATGGCTGGATAATATGTCTTGACATAACAATTTACAATGTAATATATAATTGTGACCTATAATAGTAAACCTCAGAACAGGTGATAAAGTTAAACTTTTCCCAAGAAATATAAGTCAAAATATTTAAAAAAATATGACTTTCCATAGTAACTCAAATCAGCTGATCAGCAATTCTGTATAGAAGATCCAAAATTTTCTCAGGTAGATGATATGATGTACGCCTGTTTTCTTACCAAGATGGTCGAGCGTGACTCCCATGGCCTTTCTAATAGACTGCAACGGAGCTATATGTTTAGGCTGCACTCTGGCCGCCATGCCTCTGAGACACGACGTGACGAGTCTCGCTAGTTCCCGCTCGGACCCGCTGGGACGCTGGATCAGGGATAAGTGCAGGCAGATGTCATGTACGTCACTGTTCTTACCTAGATGCTCCAGTGTGACTTACCTAGATGCTCCAGTGTGACTTACCTAGATGCTCCAGTGTGACTTACCTAGATGCTCCAGTGTGACTTACCTAGATGCTCCAGTGTGACTTACCTAGATGCTCCAGTGTGACTTACCTAGATGCTCCAGTGTGACTTACCTAGATGCTCCAGTGTGACTTACCTAGATGCTCCAGTGTGACTTACCTAGATGCTCCAGTGTGACTTACCTAGATGCTCCAGTGTGACTTACCTAGATGCTCCAGTGTGACTTACCTAGATGCTCCAGTGTGACTTACCTAGATGGTCCAATGTGACTCCCATGGCTTTCCTAATAGACTGCAGTGGTGCTATATGTTTAGGCTGCACTCTGGCCGCCATGCCTCTGAGACAGGACGTGACGAGTCTCGCTAGTTCCCGCTCCGACCCGCTGGGACGCTGGATCAGGGATAAGTGCAGGCAGATGTCATGTACGTCACTGTTCTTACCTAGATGCTCCAGTGTGACTTACCTAGATGCTCCAGTGTGACTTACCTAGATGCTCCAGTGTGACTTACCTAGATGGTCCAATGTGACTCCCATGGCTTTCCTAATAGACTGCAGTGGTGCTATATGTTTAGGCTGCACTCTGGCCGCCATGCCTCTGAGACACGACGTGACGAGTCTCGCTAGTTCCCGCTCGGACCCGCTGGGACGCTGGATCAGGGATAAGTGCAGGCAGATGTCATGTACGTCACTGTTCTTACCTAGATGCTCCAGTGTGACTTACCTAGATGCTCCAGTGTGACTTACCTAGATGCTCCAGTGTGACTTACCTAGATGGTCAATGTGACTCCATGGCTTTCCTAATAGACTGCAGTGGTGCTATATGTTTAGGCTGCACTCTGGCCGCCATGCCTCTGAGACACGACGTGACGAGTCTCGCTAGTTCCCGCTCCGACCCGCTGGGACGCTGGATCAGGGATAAGTGCAGGCAGATGTCATGTACGTCACTGTTCTTACCTAGATGCTCCAGTGTGACTTACCTAGATGCTCCAGTGTGACTTACCTAGATGCTCCAGTGTGACTTACCTAGATGGTCCAATGTGACTCCCATGGCTTTCCTAATAGACTGCAGTGGTGCTATATGTTTAGGCTGCACTCTGGCCGCCATGCCTCTGAGACACGACGTGACGAGTCTCGCTAGTTCCCGCTCGGACCCGCTGGGACGCTGGATCAGGGATAAGTGCAGGCAGATGTCATGTACGTCACTGTTCTTACCTAGATGCTCCAGTGTGACTTACCTAGATGCTCCAGTGTGACTTACCTAGATGCTCCAGTGTGACTTACCTAGATGCTCCAGTGTGACTTACCTAGATGCTCCAGTGTGACTTACCTAGATGCTCCAGTGTGACTTACCTAGATGCTCCAGTGTGACTTACCTAGATGCTCCAGTGTGACTTACCTAGATGCTCCAGTGTGACTTACCTAGATGCTCCAGTGTGACTTACCTAGATGCTCCAGTGTGACTTACCTAGATGCTCCAGTGTGACTTACCTAGATGGTCCAGTGTGACTTACCTAGATGCTCCAGTGTGACTTACCTAGATGGTCCAATGTGACTCCCATGGCTTTCCTAATAGACTGCAGTGGTGCTATATGTTTAGGCTGCACTCTGGCCGCCATGCCTCTGAGACACGACGTGACGAGTCTCGCTAGTTCCCGCTCCGACCCGCTGGGACGCTGGATCAGGGACAAGTGCAGGCAGATGTCATGTACGTCACTGTTCTTACCTAGATGCTCCAGTGTGACTTACCTAGATGCTCCAGTGTGACTTACCTAGATGCTCCAGTGTGACTTACCTAGATGCTCCAGTGTGACTTACCTAGATGGTCCAGTGTGACTTACCTAGATGCTCCAGTGTGACTTACCTAGATGCTCCAGTGTGACTTACCTAGATGCTCCAGTGTGACTTACCTAGATGCTCCAGTGTGACTTACCTAGATGGTCCAGTGTGACTTACCTAGATGCTCCAGTGTGACTTACCTAGATGCTCCAGTGTGACTTACCTAGATGCTCCAGTGTGACTTACCTAGATGCTCCAGTGTGACTTACCTAGATGCTCCAGTGTGACTTACCTAGATGCTCCAGTGTGACTTACCTAGATGCTCCAGTGTGACTTACCTAGATGCTCCAGTGTGACTTACCTAGATGCTCCAGTGTGACTTACCTAGATGCTCCAGTGTGACTTACCTAGATGCTCCAGTGTGACTTACCTAGATGCTCCAGTGTGACTTACCTAGATGCTCCAGTGTGACTTACCTAGATGCTCCAGTGTGACTTACCTAGATGGTCCAGTGTGACTTACCTAGATGCTCCAGTGTGACTTACCTAGATGCTCCAGTGTGACTTACCTAGATGCTCCAGTGTGACTTACCTAGATGCTCCAGTGTGACTTACCTAGATGCTCCAGTGTGACTTACCTAGATGCTCCAGTGTGACTTACCTAGATGCTCCAGTGTGACTTACCTAGATGGTCCAGTGTGACTTACCTAGATGCTCCAGTGTGACTTACCTAGATGGTCCAATGTGACTCCCATGGCTTTCCTAATAGACTGCAGTGGTGCTATATGTTTAGGCTGCACTCTGGCCGCCATGCCTCTGAGACACGACGTGACGAGTCTCGCTAGTTCCCGCTCCGACCCGCTGGGACGCTGGATCAGGGACAAGTGCCACGGCGGCGGCTGGGATAGTCTGGAAATCGGAAAAATTGGGTTAAAACTGTTCTTTCTTTCTTCTATTAAGTAACGTTAGTGCGTTTCAAAGTACTAAAAGTTACCCCTTAACGTTATCGTGTTCAAAGTTACTTGGGTTCAAAGTGAAACCGTCGTGTTCAAAGTGACGTCATAGTGTTCAAAGTTACTTGTGTTCAAAGTGAAACCGTTGTGTTCAAAGTAACGTCATCGTGTTCAAAGTTACCTGGGTTCAAAGTGAAACCGTCGTGTTTAAAGTAACGTCATCGTGTTTAAAGTTACTTGGGTTCAAAGTGAAACCGTCGTGTTCAAAGTAACGTCATCGTGTTCAAAGTTACTTGGGTTCAAAGTGAAACCGTCGTGTTCAAAGTAACGTCATCGTGTTCAAAGTTACTTGCGTTCAAAGTGAGACCGTCGTGTTCAAAGTAACGTCATCGTGTTCACAGTTACTTGCGTTCAAAGTGAGACCGTCGTGTTCAAAGTAACGTCATCGTGTTCAAAGTTACTTGCGTTCAAAGTGAAACCGTCGTGTTCAAAGTAACGTCATCGTGTTCAAAGTTACTTGCGTTCAAAGTGAAACCGTCGTGTTCAAAGTAACGTCATCGTGTTCAAAGTTACTTGGGTTCAAAGTGAAACCGTCGTGTTCAAAATAACGTCATCGTGATCAAAGTGAAACCGTCGAGTTCAAAGTAACGTCATCGTGTTCAAAGTTACTTGGGTTCAAAGTGAGACCGTCGTGTTCAAAGTAACGTCATCGTGTTCAAAGTTACTTGCGTTCAAAGTGAGACCGTCGTGTTCAAAGTAACGTCATCGTGTTCAAAGTTACTTGGGTTCAAAGTGAAACCGTCGTGTTCAAAGTAACGTCATCGTGTTCAAAGTTACTTGCGTTCAAAGTGAGGCCGTCGTGTTCAAAGTAACGTCATCGTGTTCAAAGTTACTTGGGTTCAAACTGAAACCGTCGTGTTCAAAGTAACGTCATCGTGATCAAAGTGAAACCGTCGTGTTCACAGTAACGTCATCGTGTTCAAAGTTACTTGGGTTCAAAGTGAAACCGTCGTGTTCAAAGTAACGTCATCGTGTTCAAAGTTACTTGCGTTCAAAGTGAAACCGTCGTGTTCAAAGTAACGTCATCGTGTTCAAAGTAACTTGGGTTCAAAGTAAAACCGTCGTGTTCAAAGTCACGTCATCGTGTTCAAAGTTACTTGGGTTCAAAACTTCAAAGTAAAACCGTCGTGTTCACAGTAACGTCATCGTGTTCAAAGTAACTTGGGTTCAAAGTAAAACCGTCGTGTTCAAAGTCACGTCATCGTGTTCAAAGTTACTTGGGTTCAAAACTTCAAAGTAAAACCGTCGTGTTCACAGTAACGTCATCGTGTTCAAAGTAACTTGGGTTCAAAGTAAAACCGTCGTGTTCAAAGTCACGTCATCGTGTTCAAAGTTACTTGGGTTCAAAGTCGTGTTCGTGTTCAAAGTTCGTCAAGTTGAGAGAACTTACTATCTTTTTCAGTTAAAAGTAACCTCACTTACCTATCTCTCTGTTCTTTCTCCAGCTTCTGTATAAGCTCATGAGTATGTTTCAGCGCAGGCGCGATGCCGTAATCGTGTTGGGATTGTGAAACGTCTTCTTCAATATCGTTGAGGAAATCCACGTCGATGCCCAGTTCTGATAGAGAGCGGAGTTTGTCCACGTCCACCTTGATTTTCGATAGGTCCTGTGAATGTAGAGAATTACATGTTTAGTTTTTTTCTTAGGCACAATTTCAAAAACTCTAACGCTTTGATTGATGCGTTTAGGCAAAAGGTCACTGAACTCCTCTCATACAAACCTATCCTAACCATAACCTATCACGTTTCATTGCTTTAGTTTGTATGAATAAAGGGTCAATGGACGTTCGCCTAAGCAAACCCTAAGATTTTTGAGTCATTCTTTAACTCGTCCCAAATGATAAGCGAAAGAATAGTTCTAAATCTGACACCAGGATTCATCAGATCGTTCGTCGACTCGGTGTGCGACAAGAAAAGCAGTATAATCTATATATCTAGTATATTAACAATATTCTTACAGTTTCTTCTGTCGTAGTAGTGTTTTCAGTCTGCTGTTTCTTATCAGGGAACATCGCCTCCATGTCATAGATGGCGGTCCACGGGGAGTCCGGCGCGAAACGCAGCATGCTATTGCTTTTTGGTGCTTCAGAGTGTACGTTAACCTACCAGCCTGTACTATAGGGCAATCAGACAACTAGGCCTATTAGGTATCTTGAAAACTGACCAGATAAATGGTCGTTTTCTGCATTTCTGTCTAATAGACACTTAATAAGAGAGACCCGCTTTACAAGTTGTAGAGTAGGCGATTGAAAAATTTACACCAGGATATATCGAATCATTCGTCGATACGGTGTCCCACAAGGAAAAAATGACTTCTAGATTAATAACAAGATTCTTACAGTTTCTTCCGTCGTAGTAGTGTTTTCAGTCTGTTGTTTCTTATCAGGGAACATCGCCTCCATATCATAGATGGTGCTCCACGGCGAGTCCGACGCGAACCACAGCATACCATTGCTTTTTGGTGCTTTAAAGTGTACGTTAATTTATCAGCGTACACCATAGGCCAATCAGACAACTTGAAAATTGATCCGATTAATGCTCGCTTTTTGTGTCTCTGTCCAATAGACATTTAGAAAAGACCCACTTTTCAAGCTGTAGAGTGGTAGGCGATTGAAAAATTTACACCAGGATTTATCAGATCATTCTTCAATTTGGTGTCCCACAAGAAAAGAATTACTTCTGTTGGTGTTATTACGCAAACGAGATTCTTACAGTTTCTTCCGTCGTAGTAGTGTTTTCAGTCTGTTGTTTCTTATCAGGGAACATCGCCTCCATGTCATAGATGGCGCTCCACGGGGAGTCCGGCGCGAAACGCAGCATGCCCTCATTGCTTTTCGGTGCTTCAGAGTGTACGTTAACCTATCCTATAACCGATGTAGGCACAACACTGTCAGATAACTTGAAAACTTACCCGATACATGGCCGTTTTCTGCCTCTCTGTTCAATAGTCCATAGAACTAAAACCACTTTCCAAGCTGTAGAGTAGTAGGCTGTTGAAAATCTGACACCAGGGTTCATCGGATCGTTCCTCAACTTGGTGTCCCAAACGATATTAAAAGTAGTGTAATAAAATGATTCGCCCCAAACGATATTCAAACGTGTAGAAAAATAACAAGATACTTACAGTTTCTTCCGTCGTAGTAGTGTTTTCAGTTTGCTGTTTCTTATCAGGGAACATCGCCTCCATATCATAGATGGTGCTCCACGGGGATTCTGGTGCGAAACGCAGCATACCATTGCTTTTTGGTGCTTTAGAGTGTACGTTAACTTATCACCCTACACCATAGGCTAGTCAGACAACTTAAACATTGATCCGATAAATGGTCGCTTTTTGCATTACCGGGAGTACCGGAAAGGGTATAACAAGCCGGAAGGAGGTCAAGATACTTATGAAACTGAACGACTTTCCCCATGGAACATGGGTCGAAATATGAAGAAAAAAATTTGGACCTCCCAAAGTAAATCAATTAGCTGATCGGCGATTTTGTATGGGAGGTCCAAATATTTTTTTCTGATGTCGACCCATGTTCCATGGGGAAACTTGTTCAGTTTCATGAGTACTTTGACCTCCTTTCGGCTTGATATACTCTTTCTGTTACTCCCTGTAGAGACTTAAAAAGCGAGACCCACATTTCAAGCTGTAAAGTAGTAGGCGATTGCAAACACCAGGATATATCGAATCATTCATCGATTCGGTGTCCCACAAGAAAAAATTACTTCTGGAGTAATAACAATATTCTTACAGTTTCTTCCGTCGCAGTAGTGTTTTCAGTCTGTTGTTTCTTATCAGGGAACATCGCCTCCATGTCATAGATGGCGCTCCACGGGGTCCTTGTCGCTTTTTGGTAACGACTTTTTGGTGGTTCAGAGTGTAGGTACGTTAACCTATTCTATAACAGATGTAGGCACACCAGAGGCTTACAGATAACTTGAAAAATTACCCGATAAATGGTTGTTTTCTGCGACTCTGTTTAATTGAGATTTAAAATGCCTTCTAGATTAATAAAGAGATTCTTACAGTTTCTTCCGTCGTAGTAGTGTTTTCAGTCTGCTGTTTCTTATCAGGGAACATCGCCTCCATATCATAGATGGCACTCCACGGCGAGTCCGGAGCGAAACGAAGCATGCCCTCGTTGCCTTGGCCCATTTCTGATGCTGGGAAAATACACAAATATTCAAAATACATTAACAAATACAAGTTCACTGTTAAGATAGATACCTTTTGAATGTAAAATATCAAACAAATTACTTTCCATTTAGTTCATTAAAAAATATTGAACTACAAACAAGATACCACTTGTAATTAGGCCTGAAGATTAGTCAAATCAGAAAATTTTATAACATAATGTGTTTTGGAACACGGATCTCAACTTAAAAACATCCAAGCTGAAGTGAGATTGGCCTGAGCACGTCTGTCGCTCGTCTTAGCCCAGCAGTAGGGTGACATATTTTTTTTTTATTTTTTATTTTTTTTTTATTTAACAATTTATTGTACACAGATAATTACAAACATAAATGACATAAACAATATTAGTACAATAGGCATTGCTTATTTCAATAGAATAAGCAATGCCTATTCTATTAGGCATATACATAGGCTAGATAAGACAAATATTTTAAAGTAATAGGCCTGAAGATTAGTCATATCAGAAATTTTTATATCATAATGTGTTTTGGAACACTGATCTCAACTTAAAAACATCCAAGCTGAAGTGAGATTGGCCTGAGCACGTCTGTCGCTCGTCTTAGCCCAGCAGTAGGATGACATAGGCTAGATAAGACAAATATATTTGGAAAACTTGCAAAAATTTCAGATTATAACTAGATTTGAACCGACCTTCGCCATCTGTACTGGCGACGCCTCTACTGGGCTACAGCGGTTCATTCCAAGCCCGCGAATTAAGCAAGTGTATCTTGACCACTAATGCTTGGTTCCACCTATTGGGATAGTTTTACTTACGTAAAGTATGATAAATGAGATGCGACTCCTCTTTAGTAAGTGTTGCGAAGGTTCCGTCGTAGGAAGGAGCAAAGGAACTAAAAGGTCCGTAGTTGAGAGGTTTCACGCATTTTGCCAAGTTCCGCCTGTCTTCCCGTGGAGCTAGAATAAGAAGGAAAACATTGAGATAATTTTCTGCCTGCAAAAAGATTTGAAAGAAGCATTAGCTTCTAATCTAGTTAGATGACTAGTCCGGCACAATAATCCGAACAAGAAAAGACGATTCCAAATAAATAGGAAAAGGTCTAGTGAGTCGCCGTGTGGTGCCGGCATAGCATCACCTCATATCTTTTCCGTGGGTGTTAGTCTAAGCGGGTACGGTCAAATATCACCCGAAAGCTGTTTTGCCGGCACAGTTGATGCCGCTTTGCTCAGTGATACTAGGGACCATTGTGAATGATTCCATCCGAGGAAATGAAAAATCCGTCCACTGGATTTCAAGATGGCGGACCTTCGTTTTTTTGTATGGCACTAAAAAAATAATTCTTCTGGAGCCCATCGTGTGGGGTATCAAACGAAAGGGCTTAACGAGACGATTTCAAAAATATATCGTTTTATTACATTTCAGTTGCCCTCTTAGAAAAAAATAAAGTTACATTTTTAAAAGTAGTCAAAACATGCCAAGTTTAAGGTCCAGTAGGTACAAAACGACTGACATCTAGTTTCTTAAAAGTATGCCAAATAATCCACCATATCCTTAACTCTATGGTGACGAAAGGAATTTTGAAAATAATAAAATTTAATGTATATTTTGCAATGAAAAGTAGATCATTGGGAACTGCAGTAGGTAGTAAGAACTGCTTGTGCGCCTCCATAAATGTTTAAGATGCAATTCTTCTCGTGATTGCTTTTACACTTAAAGCATGTGCCGGATCATTTTAAATTTGCAGGCACGGTTGTGCCCCCGCCAAGTCGAGTAAAAATCGGATTTGCCATAGGTACCATGTTGCTCTACTCATGAATGCTTCAGTAGGCCTGCTGTAAGAAAAATTATTGTTAGAAATACCTAAGTAGTGCCTGCTGTGTCGTTTTATTTTTGTATTTGTCCTGTATTTGTTTTTGTGTACAATAAATGATTAAATTAAATATAATTGTTTCTCTTGAAACAGTTCATGCCGATTTCGACACCCAAACAACGATATTTTGGATAACATTTGAAACCTGTGTTTTAAGGACCCAAACAGTCATTAAATAAACATTGAATATTTAAAAAAAAACATTCGATTCCCTTAAATCTGTTACAAATTCGACCGAACATAAAACTTTTAAAGCACTTTTGGATGAAATTTTCCTATATGATTGAAGAGAGATTAAAAAAGCCTTATGTAAAGATATGAGATACCATTACAACACAGCTCAAAAAAAACAAGTCTCACCACTACTCATCTCAACACTACGTCTACATCTACCGCAAAAAATGAGAGTTGTCGTACATAAAATATTGACTTAGAGTATGGTCGTTCCAATAGGCCATATTTAACAGCCCATACTAAAAGACAGAACATCAAAGAAAAATAACCTTAGGTATATCTTTAAATTGTCAAATGAGGCGTATTTGAGCGACCATAATTAAAATCGTTGCAAAAACAAATAATCATATTTACTACTACTTGCAAGATATATTTTGTTAAAGACAGCCAAGTCCGCCACTCCACCAGAAAAGTTGTGCAATCCACGACTTCGTCGGTACGAAATAACTGTAGCATCATTGTATTTCATATTATTACACTAAACACTAACAAGATTCTACAATTAAAACTGCAACGAATGCTGTTTCGCTGTAAATTTAAAATGGTAATCCTGTGTATTTACATAGAATCACATAGTTAATTGTTTTTTTTAATTCTTAAACTTAACATTTAGAGCTTCCATATTTACTAAATGAAATATTTCAATTTTTATCCAACATAATCGTTTTTAGGCTTATTAAGATAAGATAAAGAGATATCGTTAAAGGGGTCTCATCTTTGGCCGAAACTGCTTTAAGAGAAATATGATACGGCAAAGCCGCTTTTTACTGGACTTGGCGGGGGCACAACCGTGCCCGCACATTCAGAATGATCCGGCACATCATAATCTAGCTTAAAGTGTAAAAGCAATCATGAGAAGAATTGCATTTTAAACATTTATGGAGGCGCACAAGCAGTTCTTACTAACCTACTGCAGTTCCCAATGATCTACTTTCCATTGCAAAATATACATTAAATCTTATTATTTTCGAAATTCCTTTCGTTACGTTAGAGTTCAGGATTTGGTGGATCATTTGGCATACTTTTAAGAAACTATATGTCAGGCATTTTGTACCTACTGGACCTCAAACTTGGCATGTTTTGACTACTTTTAAAAATTTTACTTGATTTTTTTCTAAGAGGGCAACTGAAATGTAATAAAACGATATATTTTTGAAATCGTCTCGTCAAGCCCTTTCATTTGATACCCCACACGATGGGCTCCAGAAGAATTATTTTTTTAGTGCCATACAAAAAAACGAAGGTCCGCCATCTTGAAATCCAGTGGATGGATTTTTCATTTCCTCGGATGGAATCATTCACAATGGTCCCTAGTATCACTGAGCAAAGCGGCATCAACTGTGCCGGCAAAACAGTATTTTTTTGCTAAGGACCATGACTATGTCGTAAGAAGCGATTATGGGATTTGAAAGTTGATGTGTATTGCAATTATAGGCGACAGGCTAACAACCTGTCACTATGCTGATACACAGTCTTCTGAATGACTAAAACTTTTGTCAGTCGTAGTGGAAATGGAAAAGACCGTTTGTTAAAGCCATTTACGCTCTGCTTATCCCGCAAGGGGTATAGGCGTGATATATGTATGTATGTACTTACTGTGTAGTGAACCAGTACCACTGGTGAGTTTGCCCATCATCTTCCCCAGCGTCATTCGTTCTTCTGTGCCTTCAGCCAACGCAGGAACTAACGTCACTTCTACAACAGAAGTGGAAGTAGAATACTTACTGTGTAGCGAGCCAGTACCACTGGTGAGTTTGCCCATCGTCTTCCCCAGCGTCATACGTTCTTCAACAGTGCCCTCAGCCAACACAGGAACTAATGTTAGCGTAATGTTTCCTCCTGCGTCCATACGGGGGAATGGAAGTAGAATACTTACTGTGTAGCGAGCCAGTACCGCTAGTGAGTTTGCCCATCATCTTCCCCAGCGTCATTCGTTCTTCGCCAGTGCCTTCAGCCAACGCAGGAACTAATGTCAGAGTAGTCTTTCCTTCTAGTCCATACGGGGGAATGGAAGTAGAATAAGTACTTACTGTGTAGCGAGCCGGTCCCGCTAGTGAGTTTGCCCATCATCTTCCCCAGCGTCATTCGTTCCTCTCCAGTGCCTTCACCTAAGACAGGAACTAACGTCACATCTACAACAGAAGTGGAAGTAGAATACTTACTGTGTAGCGAGCCAGTACCGCTGGTAAGTTTGCCCATCATCTTCCCCAGCGTCATTCGTTCCTCTCCAGTGCCTTCAGCCAACGCAGTAACTATTGTCACATCTACAACAGAAATGGAAGTAGAATACGTACTGTGTAGCGAGCCAGTACCGCTGGTGAGTTTGCCCATCATCTTCCCCAGCGTCATTCGTTCCTCTCCAGTGCCTTCAGCCAACGCAGGAACTAATGTCGCATCTACAACAAAGACGAAGTGGAAGTAGAATACTTACTATGTAGCGAGCCAGTACCGCTGGTGAGTTTGCCCATCATCTTCCCCAGCGTCATCCGTTCTTCGCCAGTGCCCTCAGTCAACGCAGGAACTAATGTAGGCGTGGTCTTTCCTTCTGCATCCATTTAAGGGGGAATGGAAGTAGACTACTTACTGTGTAGCGAGCCAGTACCGCTAGTGAGTTTGCCCATCATCTTCCCCAGCGTCATTCGTTCTTCGCCAGTGCCTTCAGCCAACGCAGGAACTAATGTTAGAGTAGTCTTTCCTTCTAGATCCATACGGGGGAATGGAAGTAGAATAAGTACTTACTGTGTAGCGAGCCGGTCCCGCTAGTGAGTTTGCCCATCATCTTCCCCAGCGTCATTCGTTCCTCTCCAGTGCCTTCACCTAAGACAGGAACTAACGTCACATCTACAACAGAAGTGGAAGTAGAATACTTACTGTGTAGCGAGCCAGTACCGCTGGTAAGTTTGCCCATCATCTTCCCCAGCGTCATTCGTTCCTCTCCAGTGCCTTCAGCCAACGCAGTAACTATTGTCACATCTACAACAGAAATGGAAGTAGAATACGTACTGTGTAGCGAGCCAGTACCGCTGGTGAGTTTGCCCATCATCTTCCCCAGCGTCATTCGTTCCTCTCCAGTGCCTTCAGCCAACGCAGGAACTAATGTCGCATCTACAACAAAGACGAAGTGGAAGTAGAATACTTACTATGTAGCGAGCCAGTACCGCTGGTGAGTTTGCCCATCATCTTCCCCAGCGTCATTCGTTCTTCGCCAGTGCCCTCAGCCAACGCAGGAACTAATGTCAAAGTAGTATACTTACTATGTAGCATACTTACTATGTAGCATACTTACTATGTAGCATACTTACTGTGTAGCATACTTACTGTGTAGCATACTTACTGTGCAGCATACTTACTGTGGAGCATACTTACTGTGTAGCATACTTACTGTGTAGCATACTTACTGTGGAGCATACTTACTGTGTAGCATACTTACTGTGTAGCATACTTACTGTGTAGCATACTTACTGTGTAGCATACTTACTGTGTAGCATACTTACTATGTAGTATACTTACTATGTAGCATACTTACTGTGTAGCATACTTACTGTGTAGCATACTTACTATGTAGTATACTTACTATGTAGCATACTTACTGTGTAGCATACTTACTGTGTAGCATACTTACTGTGGAGCATACTTACTGTGTAGCATACTTACTATGTAGTATACTTACTATGTAGCATACTTACTATGTAGTATACTTACTATGTAGCATACTTACTGTGTAGCATACTTACTGTGTAGCATACTTACTATGTAGTATACTTACTATGTAGCATACTTACTGTGTAGCATACTTACTGTGTAGCATACTTACTGTGTAGCATACTTACTGTGTAGCATACTTACTATGTAGAATACTTACTATGTAGCATACTTACTGTGTAGCATACTTACTGTAGCATACTTACTGTGTAGCATACTTACTATGTAGTATACTTACTATGTAGCATACTTACTGTGTAGCATACTTACTGTGTAGCATACTTACTATGTAGTATACTTACTATGTAGCATACTTACTGTGTAGCATACTTACTGTGTAGCATACTTACTGTGGAGCATACTTACTGTGTAGCATACTTACTATGTAGTATACTTACTATGTAGCATACTTACTATGTAGTATACTTACTATGTAGCATACTTACTGTGTAGCATACTTACTATGTAGTATACTTACTATGTAGCATACTTACTATGTAGTATACTTACTATGTAGCATACTTACTGTGTAGCATACTTACTGTGTAGCATACTTACTGTGGAGCATACTTACTGTGTAGCATACTTACTATGTAGTATACTTACTATGTAGCATACTTACTATGTAGTATACTTACTATGTAGCATACTTACTGTGTAGCATACTTACTGTGTAGCATACTTACTGTGTAGCATACTTACTGTGTAGCATACTTACTGTGTAGCATACTTACTGTGTAGCATACTTACTGTGTAGCATACTTACTGTGTAGCATACTTACTGTGTAGCATACTTACTGTGTAGCATACTTACTGTGTAGTGAGCCAGTACCGCTAGTGAGTTTGCCCATCGTCTTCCCCAGCGTCATACGTTCTTCGCCAGTGCCTTCAGCCAACGCAGGAACTAACGTCACATCTAGAACAGAAGTGGAAGTAGAACACTTACTGTGTAGCGAGCCAGTGCCGGAGATAAGTTTGCCCTTCATCTTCCCCAGCGTCATTCGTTCTTCGCCAGTGCCCTCAGCCAACGCAGGAACTAATGTTAATGTGGTCTTTCAATGCGTCCATATGAGTGAATGGAAGTAGAATACTTACTATGTAGCGAGCCAGTGCCGCTGGTGAGTTTGCCCATCATCTTCCCCAGCGTCATTCGTTCTTCGCCAGTACCACTAACGTCAGTGAACTAATGTCAGAGTAGTATACTTACTATGTAACATACTTACTATGTAGAATACTTACTATGTAGCGAGCCAGTGCCACTAGTGAGTTTGCCTATCATCTTCCCCAGCGTCATTCGTTCCTCGCCTTCAGCCAACGCAGGAACTAATGTCAGAGTAGTATACTTACTATGTAACATACTTACTATGTAGAATACTTACTATGTAGCGAGCCAGTGCCACTAGTGAGTTTGCCCATCATCTTCCCCAGCGTCATTCGTTCCTCGCCTTCAGCCAACGCAGGAACTAATGTCAGAGTAGTATACTTACTATGTAACATACTTACTATGTAGAATACTTACTATGTAGCGAGCCAGTGCCACTAGTGAGTTTGCCCATCATCTTCCCCAGCGTCATTCGTTCCTCGCCTTCAGCCAACGCAGGAACTAATGTCAGAGTAGTATACTTACTATGTAACATACTTACTATGTAGAATACTTACTATGTAGCGAGCCAGTGCCACTAGTGAGTTTGCCCATCATCTTCCCCAGCGTCATTCGTTCCTCGCCTTCAGCCAACGCAGGAACTAATGTCAGAGTAGTATACTTACTATGTAACATACTTACTATGTAGAATACTTACTATGTAGCGAGCCAGTGCCGGAGGTGAGTTTGCCCATCATCTTCCCCAGCGTCATTCGTTCTTCGCCGGTGCCTTCATCCAACGCAGGAACTAATGTTAGCGTAGTCTTTCCTTCTGAGTCCATACGGGGGAATGGGAGTAGAATACTTACTGTGTAGCGAGCCAGTACCGCTAGTGAGTTTGCCCATCATCTTCCCCAGCGTCATTCGTTCTTCGCCAGTGCCTTCAGCCAACGCAGGAACTAACGTCAGAGTAGTCTTTCCTTCTGGATCCATACGGGGGAATGGAAGTAGAATACTTACTGTGTAGCGAGCCAGTGCCGGAGGTGAGTTTGCCCATCATCTTCCCCAGCGTCATTCGTTCTTCGCCGGTGCCCTCAGCTAAGGCAGGAACTAATGTTAGAGTAGTCTTTCCTTCTGCATTTATAAGGGGGAATGGAAGTAGAATACTTACTGTGTAGCGAGCCAGTGCCTGAAGTGAGTTTGCCCATCATCTTCCCCAGCGTCATTCGTTCTTCGCCAGTGCCCTCAGCCAACGCAGGAACTAATGTCAGAGTGGTCTTTCCTTCGGCGTCCATACGGGGGAATGCTGGGATAAACAAAATCGTCATGGTTAAACATTTAAACAAACAATATCTACAAATTTTGGGCTTGCCAAGCGTGGTGAGTATGTTGAGACTCTAGGCACCTGGAGCCTGAGGCCAAAAGTCATTACAGAACCCTCAGTGCGTCTCCACAAGACATCCGGCGATCGCAGAGCTGGCAGCTTCCTTGCCCAGCGTATTAGCCTGGCTATACAAAGGCAGATATTGTAGCCAAGGTCAAAACTGTACGTTGCCTTTTACGAGACACCCTGAGGAGAATTTTGGCCGTTACAACTCGGCAATAAAATAAGGGATAAGGGCAGGAAAATTATTATCCAGTGCATTATCTATTTTGAGCGATATACGTAGACGACAGTCGCGTGACAGTTCGCGACAGCTGCAACCGTTGCTGTTGCAGGCAATGTTTCGTTCGTCTGTGGCTAAAGTGTGGCCTGTGGGAACCCTAGATACCTTTCTTGGCGAGCCTCCTTCTGTGCAGTTCCCTTGCAGCTTCCATCTTCATCTTCCTGCAGTCAGCCGTGCTGGGGCGCTCCGCCCCGTCAGACTCGCGCTCCGCCTCTGAGCCCCCACTCTTTAAGGGGCTGCTTCTTTTCAGCACCTTCTGCTATGAGATAACCACAGATGTAGAGATGTTTAAGGCCTTATGTAAAGGAGCTAAGGTTGTGATGTGGAGTCAAGTTGAAGAGCACTTTCCTCGCTTTTAATAACACAAATTACGAAACGAAAAGAAGATGCAGGTCTAAATATAAACCAAACTTAGAGAATGTCTGTAATCCTCTATAAAATTTCGTAGGAAAATAGAGAACAGCTGCAGATTCCATTACACTTTTCTTTCAAGTCGTTAAGAAAATTAGAATTATCCAAGATAAGTAAGTCTAAGTAAGGCATCTTAGTACAGCACACATTCAAAACATATTATTTTGTGAACACGTAACTTGATGACTTTACTCGGAATATTCCAAACTTTTCTTCAACCTGATTCAACATCACAAAGTGACTAAAGGCAACATGCAAGCACTAGGATTCCGCGCATTTTTTTATTACAATTTCATCACAAACAACTATTTCACTCTTGAAGCAAAACAAAATCACTAGAGTGCTATAATATGTGCATGCCTAAATATGAGATGTAAATGAACAAGCTGGCACAATGTTAGGGGATTGATGTAAAAATTCATGAAACTGAATATTTACGGGATAACAAAATTTTGAATCTCTGGCATAGACTACTAAACTATGCATTCAGCTAATTAGGGCTAGAAAAGGATAGGAGATTATTACTGTGTATACTGTATAGTATGGATTGTAACAATGTGTATAGTAAGTAAGTGGCTTGGCTAAAGTGGCAATGTCACTTACCCTGCAACCCTATTGGGTATACATTGTTTGTTCAAGGGCTCAATATAACCAGTTTATGTTGAGCCAGCAGGGTATCGTAAAACGCGCCACACGCCGTCTCCGTATGCGTGACTTGCACGTCATCACGCGCGTAGCGATGACGTTGTATTATATGGGATTGTATTAGAGGCCGCAAAATGCCTGCGTATGCGTGCACGTAATCTCTCATAGGGTCCCGTACAATACAACGTCATAGCCACGCGTAATGACGTGCACGTCACGCACATGGAGGCGCTCTAACCAAACCTACTTAATGATTTTCTTCAGATTTAGTCATTGTTTTAGTTGCTTATATTAAAGTTTTACAAGGCTACGATTTAGGCCCTTAACAAAGTTTTTTTACTTAGTTTCACAACTACGTAACTTCCTATAAATGTACCAGCAGATTCATTTGCATCATGTATTGTATATAGGTTTGTATAATAGGTTAATATATTTATTTTATTATAATTTAAGCTTCACCTTACGACCGTACGTCCTAAGTGGCTGCGTTGCAAAAAGTCAACTGGTTATAAATAAATAGTTTTGGGAATAAAAAGCACAATTTTAAAGATTTTATATTGGGCTTGTTTGTTAGTTATTAATATAGAGTTACAATATTAAATCGGCAGGCAACAAACCTGCTTCAGAACAAATTATTAGTTCAATTTACTTATTATAAGCTGGGCAAAGGTTTTGTTGAATGGCCTTGGTATTAAAAATATTAATCAATTTCTGCTACAATAATTATACTTCATTGTGTCCTAATTCAATATCTGGCAATAGGTTGCTAATTTTCAAAACACACAACAATGATCTTTGAATTTATAACAAAAACATAAAAAAACACACCAAAAAACCAGATATCAAACCAGCACCGCCAACCACACAAACATGTAAACACTTACCACATCCATCTTCCCCATATCAAATCCGAGCTCTTTGATTGGTATCTCATACATGTACGTGAGCATGTCCCCTAGGGGCCGCAGTTTCTGCGGAGTAAGTTGTTTGAGGCCGGTGTGTAGGAGGCGTTTAGCTGCCTTGTGGTATACGGTCCCGTTTTTGTTGTACCTCATTGCATTCTTGCACATTAGTTGGAAGTCACTCTGTAAGAAAGATATTTGTAGAATTAGGACAATTATTTTCTATTGTTTTCTTCTTCTTCTTTTCAAGACAAAATGGTTAAGAATTCTAGATTACAACTTTTGCGCCCAAACCGTTACCACACCGTTACTATGTCAATAGTGTTATGGTTGGCTTTGCACAGGCCTTTCTTTATGCAAGAAGGGTGATGTGATAGGGTGAAACATGCATATAAATATACATCCTCAAACTATACATAGATTGTTAAGAACTCATGTTTTATTAAACTTGAGACCTCTATTTGAAAAAGTGGTTTAAAGGTTTTAATAGAGGGGTCCACCAAAAGCTTTATATTCTTTAGAGAGTCAAGTAATCTTTTAAAATAATTAAACCACAATTAAACTTACAATGAAGCAGTTGAGCGACTTATACTCATTATCATCGATCTTCTGCTTCATAGTGGAGAAGTCCATCGGCTTCTTGATGATGTTAGAGTAGTTGGGAGCGAAGTTGTCGTTCACCGGCCATGCGAAGAACTGGTTGGGGTCCCGCTTCTCTAGGTTACGCAGCAGCTGCTCTAGGAGACGCGAGAGAGGACGGCGCTTTTGGCTTGCCTGGAGAAATACATACTCTACATTATAAAAAGGGTCGGCAGATTTACATGACACATTACAGAGTGTATGACAAGGCCCCCCAATCGAAGGGTCTCAGGTCCGTGGACTTTTGTTTATTTCTTTATTTATTAAATTTTAAATTTTGATTTTATTAAGTCAAATAAAATAATACTTGTTCAATAAATTTATAAACAAACAAAACTACAACTAAAACAATTAACTATAGTCAAGTCCTCACTGAATGAATGCCCATGCAAATGTGACCATAACACTGGCCACATTTCCATGTTGAATTGCCAGCGATATTCAGCATGAGGTTCTTCTGTCTTTTGTGGTTATTGATGATGATGAAAAACAAAGGTACCTTGAGCACACATGTCCTGGGTTCCCTGTGAGATGCTGGTGAATTTGGGCCTGGGCCTGGACTTAGGTGACGAAACAGCTTCTTCGGCAAACCTTCCTCATCAGTCTCGTCATCATCCGATAGAATCTGCAAATGCAACAGAAGGTTACGAGGCTTTCGGCATTTTGTACCTCCAGGGTAGTACCTATTGATTTTAGTAAATGTACCATGTCTATTTCCCGTCGTCTTCTTTTCCGTTTCTTCACTTTTCCTTCAGAATCCCTGTGGTCATCGGTAGCAGAGTGGTCTACGTCGCTGTTTTCCATCATTTCTTCTTCTGAAACAGAGAGAAATACGGTAAAAACCGGACGCACAGCCGCCAACGAACAATCACGGTTTACACTCACTGCAGCTCAATTTCTCCACATCCTCCATTTCTATCAGATAGTTTATAAAATTTGACTTATTTTAACATTACAACTTTTATCTTAAAAGATATATTTTATTTATAAAACAATGAAATTACACTTCCTTCGCTAAAATTATTTTACGATGTTTGTTTTCTTCTCTAGATTTTTTGACATTTCGTTTCTACTCGTATTTGATTGGCTGTTGCGAGACTGAACACTAAAATAGCCAATCATAAAGCTCCATTATGAATGTTTGCGAAGAAAACAAACTTATCCACGCTTCAACGTTCCGTTGCACGCATTTTATAACAACTGTCACGTCAATCTGTCACTTACCATCTGACAGTGAACTCACCCGTGCGCTTTCACTAGGTTTCTCTATTGTACGATATCCATTGAAGTTTTTGTTTGAAGCTAGACTCAAATCAAGTTGTTGGGCCAGCAATGAACGTTATTCATTAGATGAGTCAAGATGTAGTCACACGAGTGAAAATACGGACACGCGCTTCGCTATTTGGATTTATTTAGTAAACAAAGTGAAAAATGTTGGATTATTTCGATATTATTGAAAATATTCTATACACCTAAATTATAAATACTACAACTGCTTAGAGTGTGCACAATGGATAGTCCTTGGAACTGCTGTAGAATGTGCCTGGGTGTACAAAACTTGTTCCCCATATTTCACGAGGCAGACCACCACGAAATCTATTCAAACGTCTTGTTTATCGTCACAGGAGTAAAGGTAAGCGAGTTTCCTCAACTAAACCCGACCACAAAGAATACCTGTCTATGATAAACAGTAGAATACAAAAGTTTTGTGTATTTAGGCATAGTTTCTAAAAGAACCATCTCAAGCTACTACAAGCCTTAGCCAGTCAGTAGGAATACTAGCGTAACATCTTCCTAGTGACAAACCTATGAACATTTATAATATGATAAAATAAGACTTTCTTCATTGTTTAAAAAAATGGGTTGGAGTGCACTTAGGGGGGCTGCCATACAAATGGTTTTTTTTCAATATTGGTGCTGTGGCCAGCCCCCCTAAGTGCACCCCAACCAAAAAATGACATAGGTAGTCATCCGAGCATGCCCAATATTCTCTAATGTTACCTAATGAATGCAGAATCTGGTTTATATTTGTAGGTACAGCATACACTTTTTATGTAAGCATTAATAAATTGAATTGAATATAACTAAATCTTATCTTTTTATATAAAGATTTTCTAACATTCACAGGTTGAAATGTGCGACAGTCTTCCACAGCAAATATGCTCGAACTGCATAAACTTCATAAATGAATCCATCAAGTTCCGGAAACAGTGTGAGGACCACAACACACTACTACAAAGAAGACTAAATGAAAAACAGTTCCACACAGTCAAACTAGAAATAACACCAGAATTCAAACAGGAAAATGATAAAACAACTAAAATAGACATATCACATTTACTTACAGACATAGATAATGAATTTAGAGACTATGACGATAACATTACTTTGGATTCCTTGAAGTACAATAATATTTCCAAAACTGATGAACCAATAGAATTTGAGACTGAAATTAATAATAGCAAAGAACCATCACAAGATACAAATCATAATACAGAAAATGGTAAAGTAAAAAGAAAAAGAAGTACAAGAAGTAAAAAAGAAAACAATGAGAAAAATAATCAAAATAATGAAACTGGTAAGAAAGAAGTGAAATGTGAGTACTGTGATAAAATACTGACTTCCAAGTTGTCTTTACGGAATCATTATAAAATACACACTGGATTTGATGTGGTTTGTGAGGTAAATAAGTTTTCTATGATGCTAATTTGCTGCCCAAGTAGTTATTTTGGTAAATGATTGTTCTGCTGCGCAAATAATTTTGGTCTGCTTTAGTTTTAATAAATGGCATACCAAATAATTATTTTTCTATTGAATAAACATAATATTTTCTTTCTTTCTTCTTTCTTATTGGAGTTTCTGTCTGTCATTCACTACCTTGCTTGTCATTACATTACAAAGTAAGTTATGTAGGGAAAGAAACATATTTTTATAATTATGTTAAACATATTGAATGGATGGTTATTTCTGTGGCTTCCAGCACTGTGGCAAGAAGTTCATCACCAGGAGACTGCTGCTAATGCACTGCCGAGCCAAGCACGGCTATGAGAAGACTGACAAGTGTTCCTACTGTGACTATCGGGCTTCCAATGCTGAACAAGTTAAGGTAATATAGCATTATAAGTTTTTAGGTTTTCACGGTTGTTCACAACACTAAAATTAGATCAACAAAAATATTATCACAGTAATAATCCTGTTTCAAACAATAATTTTAGTAAGGGTTGCTAGTTGCCTCACAAGGTGCGAATATCCAGTTAACTTGACCTTCACTTTAAGACATATATCTTGCTTCTTGGTTTAAATCTCGTCTAACTTTAGACATGGGTAAAACACTGTTTTGTAGTAACATTTATTTTAAACACGAACTTTTGGTAAGACCGATACTCTTTTGGAATCATTTGCATGGCGTCATAGTCTGAAAAATAAATTATTATTTTTCATTGTCGTTAATCATTCGAAAAGTTGTTCCAAAATAAATGTTTCCAACAACTTTCGTAAACAAACAACGGTATCAAGTCACCTCACCACCCTGGTCAATGCATATGTTTTGCAAGTTCGACCCCGCGCATGTCTACTCTTTACTCATATTCTACTATGCTTATTTTCTTTGTGAGAATAGATTAAACAAAGTGTTTGCTCTATCTATTAAGGTTTAGGCGATTTGCGTTGTAGAACCATTGAACCAATTTTTTTTGGATAAATACTGTGTCTTGAAGCTGACATATAAATCGTACCTTACCTATATAGGGTGTAATTTTATTAGTGGCGGATCCGTTAAGGGTGTGTTTTGTCAATAAAACTGAACAACTTTCCCCAAGGAACATAGGTCGAAATATGAAAAAAAATATTGGCGCTCCCATACAAATTGACCCGGCCGGCCAACGCACTTAGTATGGGAAGAGCAATTTTTTTTTTCGTATTTCGACCTGTGTTCCTTGGGGAAAGTTGTTCAGTTTCAGTGATAGAACACACCCTTAACGGATCCGCCACTAATAAAACTGCACCCTATATTATTTGCTTTGCCATCTTCCAGATCCACGAGCGTTTGCACACCGGTGAAAAACCCTACGCGTGCGGTCAGTGCGACGCAGCCTTCCATCGTAAGAGCAGCTATCTACAACACATAGCTATACATCTGCCGGAGAAAACTGTACAGGTAATTTCGCAAAACTTCGCAATAGGATAGGAAACATTCTATTGACAGTTCTGAGTCAGCGCCTAAATGTCACACCAGAGGGCGTAGTTCTAAGTTGAAAAAATTTGACGTTACACCAACTAACCAGCACATTTAATATGGCTGGCGGCAACCATGCATTTTTCACGTTCTAAACCCTACGCGTGTGGTCAGTGCGACGCAGCCTTCCATCGTAAGAGCAGCTACTTACAACACAGCTATACATCTGCCGGAGAAAAATGTACAGGTAATTTGCAAAACTTTTATGCAAAGAATGTCTCGGTGCTGCATTATCAAACTGAACAAGATTACTCCCAAAATTGAGACCCCAAGAAATACGGAAAGTTTCATATTTTGAAGAAGTTATTTATTAGGCGCGTCCGCACCAAGCGAGCAAAAAATTACGTGCCTCACACGAGGCATCGCAAGGTCATGCTCGGGCGAACGTGTGCGGGCTGAGCCAAAATCAACGCGCCTCAAAAATTTGCCTGTTAATTTATTTAGGCCTTCAAATTGGGCCGAACTTGGCTCGCCTGCGCACGAGCGTATGCCGTGCGAGGCAGTGAGGCAGCGAGCAGCTTCGGGCAGTGTGGACGCACCTATTCTCATAAATGAAAATAATTAATTGAAAAAATGCTATGCATCGACCGGGGCTCGGGCCGCATACATTGAAAATGGATGTCGATTTTAAAAGAATATATTGAATTGAGCTGAAGCTGAGACCGAATGCTGTTCCTGTGTCTTTTACCTAGCTTACTGCTTACATGGTCCATCAGGTCGTTCGTTGACTCGGTGTCCCAAATGAAAGAAGAAGAACGTATCTTTTAACATCTGTTTTTGTTTTCAGTGTGATCAATGTCCGGCGCGTTTCAAGTCTGTGACTCTAATGCGAATACACCGAAGTAGACATCGAGCTGCTTCATATAGGTTAGTGCGAATTTCCTTTAGTTTTAACAAAGTCTCCCTAACATTTTCAGGTATAGAGCGTTTCATCAAATAGATCCTCTGGCGTCATGTTGGTAGCATTGTAAATGAGCGCCTTAAATCAAATTCGAACGGGTTATACGGCGATCATCTTGAGCCGCACGTATTATTAGGGCCTACGTATAATCCGTCCGAATTAAGAAGTGTGTATCTATCTAGTGGGGTCCCCAGAGGTGTAATGATAAAATATATGAAAATGAACAGGTTTTTCAATGTACTTCACGACTTTGATAATAAAATCCAATGTACCTCAATCATTTTTGAAAAAAAGCCAAAAAACTACGTGATCTGGCTAGCGGGGTACTTATTTTTTTAAAAACGAATACAAATTATAACTATACAGTTCGATTCGCCTTCCAATGTACTCACCAAAACAGGTATTAAATCTTTAAAAAGTTTATTATTTTACGCGAAATACCACAACAAAATATATCTCTATCCAGCGGGCTACTTTTTATATTTACCACGTACAGACTTGAAAAGTATACCATTTGGTTGCATTTTCAATGTACCCTTCAGTTTTGCTAAGTTTTATTCATAAAAGCATTGAATAATTGTAAAATATCTAAAAACAAATCTGTAAGATCAGCAAAAAACATTCAATGTTTATTTATTCATTTATTATTTTATAATATGGACTTTTACCCATCTAGGGTAATTCTGCCAGTGTCAGTAATACAACGTATTATAAAACAACCAATGAATGTCCCATACAAATTGAGTTAATTTTGTATGGGAGGTCCAATTTTTTTTTCATATTTCGACCCATATTCCATGGGTAAAGTTGTTCAGTTTTACGAGTACCTTGACCTGCTTTAAGCTTTATTGGTTGTTTTGTAACACGCAGTATAAGATTCCAGCGCTGCTGCGCCGGACGAGTGATGGCTCCAGCAGGGAGATAATAGTGTCTTCTGCAGGCGCTAGGAACGTCCTCTTAATCCATCCGGAATTGTCTTGTTGACTCTTCAATTGAAATTCTTAATTCAATGTTTACACTTAGGGTACTTCGCTGCTTATAATACAATTTAAGATAATCATTGAATATCCGAATAAAAATAAAATAAATAATTTGATTTGAAAATACGTCTTCCATTGACGGATAAAACAAAATGTTCATGAGAAGTAAAAGAAAATTACCAGTGAAATAGTTCGAATTGCCACTTTTTTTTCGTGGTGGTCCATTCAGGACAGGTGAAGGTGAAAGACTATACTGCCTAGCTTTATAAATACTTTTGTTGAACATAAAACGGAAGAAATTATAAAAAAAAAACTGTAAAAGATGAAGGAAGTCAAAGCTTAAAGTTTAGACTTAGAAATCCGAAACTGAGCATCGACATAGATGCTAGCATTAAAGAAAGGGATAAAATCAGAAAATACTCGTAGTTAAGTGTTTTTATAAAAATACTAGCCTTCCGCCCGCGGTTTCACTCGCGGTATTGTATCTGTTTGGTCTAATAAAAAAGTTTAATTTTGAAACAGATTGCATCAAAGATCATGAACTGGAGGTGGAGTTCGACTACTCGACAACAGATGGCGCCACTACTTGAGGGATTGAAAAAGCCCTTATATCTTTCAAAATACGCCCTTTAAGATAAAACGGGAACTTTCTTGTCCGAGGGGAGATAAAGGGCTATTGCACTATACAACCTGTTACATAACTAACCAAAAAAAAGAATATTTTTCATTATCATCAGTCGATAAAATAATCACATCACTAGTCTAGGTCAGGTGCTACACTACCTGGCGAAGAAAGTTCGCTTCGGCGTACATTGCTGGTTGACTTAGTTTCTTTTATTGATGACATTCATGTAATAGCCAGCAATGTAAACCGAACTACGCTTCGCCGCGTCGGTAACTTCATTTGAACTTTGAGCTGTCAAAATTAGTGCTGCGATGCCACGATTAAAAATAAGTGTAATTAAATAAAAAAATATTTTTTTCATAGTTTTCAAAAACGATACTACGGCTTTAATTTTTATGTTAATTAACTCTTTGCAACGGACCTTTCCAAACCCTTTGAGCTTTATTGGTTGTTTTGTAACACGTTGTATAAGTCCCTTTATCGTACCGGAAATCCTTTTAAAGTTTTAGCGGAACGTACATTTTATCAACTTAGTTTTATTATATATAATGACTAGCTTTTTACCCGTGCTTCACCCGCGTGCTCGTAGGGAATTAACAAAGTATTGTGTTTGAACAGCAAGTGTACCAGCTGCATTGTGATGCAATTCTCTCTCCCTCTCCCTACGTCTGATTCCGACGTTATCCCAGGGCGCCCAACGACTCCAGGGTATACGACGCTATCCCGCTCCCTCAAAGACGTCCGTTACCTCCAGGGGCGTACGACGCTACCCCAGGGCATCCACCTAGTCCCCCCTGCCCCACCTAGCTTTTTTGTTAACTATGTCAACTCATTTATTTATTCTATTAGAGTGCGTTTCATCTTGTAGTTCCTATGGCGTCATGTTGGTAGCATTGGAAATTTGTAAGTAAATTTTAAGGCGGCAATAATATTACATACAAATTTCCAATGCTACCAACATGACGCCATAGGAACTATAAGATGAAACGCACTCTAGTTAGTAGTAGCAGCAGTTTTAGGGTCAACCGACCTAATTTTATTTTCGTTTGAACCCTATTTTTTAGCTTGTAACCTCTAACTTGGACATTGGAAAAATTGTCCTTTCCTGAGAGAGGCCACTTTTAACAACAACACTGCAATTTTTTTGCAAGCCATACCGACATGCCTCAGAGTTTCTTAGTACAGGAGGTTACATCTACAAACATGATAAAAAATATTGTAAAATAGGTAGTAAATCAGTTAGGTGATCATTGGTATGGTAAATTTTTGTGAAAGTCAACTATGTTCCTCACTTTCATTTCAGGTTCCTTGCTTGTTTGATTCCGAAGCTGATCTTAGCGCAGTGGAAGCAAATTAAAGTTATCTTAAAATCTAAAACTAAATGGTCGATCAGCCTCGGAACAACATTTGACTACGATTCGTAGTGCTCTTTACTATAGCTAAATAAAATAAATTTAATGAGAGAATTTTGTTCCGGAAAGTTTCCGGCCGAGAAATTCTTGTTTCCAAAATCTACTTAAACAGGGCCCAGCAACGAATTGCTTACCGAGCGAACGATGACGCCGTTTCTTTGTGAGTTTAAGTATGACAGGAATCAGGTATTCAGGATATTGTGAGGAGCACAGGAATAGGGAATAACCTAAACTCACGGCACTGGAACATCCGCTCGTTCTCGAACTCCTTTCCTCCAATCTGCACTATAGTTCACAGTTCGACATCACATAATGTTTTTTAACACAAAATAACTAAAAGATTTCTCTCCGAATGAGAAATCGGCCCCGTTGGCCTCCAATCATTTATAATTAAAATACGTAGCTGTACGATCCTCAGGGATCGTATTGATGATTGACTTGACAGAAGTTGGTTCGACAACACACCACCACTCATGGACACGGTCGGGTATAGACTGACTGGGCAGACATTGCCCCCACCCCACCGTAGCGACGTATGCGCACGAAACACTGACAGTCAATACACTTACTCAGTGTACTACAATAGTCAATAGACTTACTGAATACACTACATCCCTTTCTTGTTTTAGTTTTGCTATAGTCTCTTCGATTAGATTTGATCCAATAAATAATTTTTCTAAAAGCCCTTTGTAATAATTATTACTTTTGTAACATCATATTGAACTGAGTTGCATATTTTCATAATATTCAATCGTTAACTTTACTAGTGGAATAAAGCATATTCAAATAGATTAGTGTAAACATACTTAGGTAGGTTTCCTTAATTTCATTTATGTTACGGATAAATAAATAAGTAAAACTATAAATTCATTACATCTAAACAAACTAAGTATTTTGTCTATTACCTTTTCCCCCTCCTTCGTTATTTTTTTTTTCATGTTTCATCTATATTGGTATTTTAACTAGTGATCGACTTAGAAAAATAGAATTCAATATATAATTTACCCGATATAATGTTGCTTAGGTAAAGAAAACAAGTCCTCATTCTCCTTGAATTAGGGACATGTTATTTTGCTTGACTCAATCGGCAGTCTTTGAGATCTATAGGGGATTAATGCTTAGATACTTTCTATCATTGTTAGAAAAAAGATACTTATCGTCAAATATTTTGTACTCGCATAAGGCATTATTGACTAGTTCTGTTGTTATGATTTTGCAGCTTAGCTCAACTTACAGTGATAATTATGATATGAATTATTATGATAATGCACATGAACCGAGGAACTAGTGAAATTGACACTGAATAAAACCAGTGGAATATTGAAAGTAATTCATCGTATTTTTTTTTTAAGTACTGTGCAACAAATGCGAAAACCGAAAATAAGTTAGATAGGTACGTACTTAAATAAATAGGCACTATCCTCTAAGAGGAAATTGACTTTCTGCTAGTTTGCTTAGTGAATTGATTTTACCCCAAAAGTTATCAATTTCGTATTTCAAAATGTAATTTAAAATTAAATGAACTTTGCATTCCATTACAATAGTTGCAATTAAACACTTACGAGTACTATTATTAACAGAACAAAATTTATAAAAAGAAATAAGTAGGTAGTACACTCATGTATGATATTGACATCACTTACAACCAAATATTAAATTATTTGCCAGTGCTGATTGATGATATAATTATCTCCATAAGTCAGCAAAGGTAGTCAAGGTTTATGAACTTATTATATCCCTCACCAAACATTAGACAAGTCTTTACAAGTTGCTAATGCAGCCACAGGACTCGCCTTAAATTACTAATATTTTAATTATATTTACACTTTAAATCAGCTTCCCTGTTTATCTCTAAGTTAAGATCTGACAGTCTAAACCTGTAGTTTAGAAATTACTTACCTATGTACTTAAACACTGGAAGTTGTCAGTTCATAGTTCTCGGTCGTAGACTGTAATCCACAAAAGGTACACTGGATAGGTACATCGGCACAAAACTACATAATGAGAAATGATTTTGAATCGTGCAAGCTTACAATTAATTTGCTGACGATTTCCAACGCAGTCACCATTGCATAGTCTCTATACCTGTATCAGACTAATTAGTTAAATAGCAATGTATAATGTAATGTATCTAAGTGTACGCCATCTGACTGTTATCGTCGCATGTGGTCCATCTTTTTCCCCTTTTTTTTCGACAACAACATAAAGAATCCAAACTGCACGAATCGAAATAAAACATATATGGTTTCTTATTTATTCTGAACGAAAAATCTATAAAAATTGTAAGAAGGTAACCTGAAAACTTCTACCCCCGCAAACTTACTTGAAATTTGTACAATATCTATTGGTAAGGTACCAAGCGCAGAGGAACACCTTAAAACAGAGTCAATAAACGGTAATAGATACCTATAAACTACGAAAATATCCACGGAAATTGAACTCGCGACGAAAATCCAAAGCATGGTAACTTCGCGGTCACACACTACGCGATGTATTAAAAATATATAGGTATCATGATTCACACAACTACCTGTATTACGTCATATCCTGAGTGAAAAACATAGGTACCTACTATACTACAGAAACCATTGATTCAAAATATCGTTTGATTTGATATTTTATATACTGCAACATTTCGTAATAGGTACATCTTCTCATTCAGACCATAAAGTAAGTATTGGCTAGCTTCAGACCCACTTGTTTCATCCTCAACAAATACACTATTGAAGAATAGGTAACTCATCATATTTCAATTACAAGGGTGGGAACCTCCGGGTTCATCCGCGGCTGTATTTCGTTATTCCCCTGAGAATTACTTACCTAATTTCCTGTTGCAAAAGTAGCCATTGTCACCCTCCTGCTTCGCAAGTCACTAGCTTTACATAAAAAAAATGTTATTTACACCTGCTTTGATGTGACGGGAAAGAAGGACAAACAAATACCATTCTCCGTTGGGAATAATTACATAAGTAATTTATTTGGTGTTCATCGACTCGGTCCCACACGATAGAAGAAGAAGAAGAAGAAGTATGAATTATCATTGTAGTCCTCGTCTACCTAACGCTGTTCAAGGCCCTGGTGTGTACTTACAGAAACACAAACACAAACATACAATATATATATGTATATCAAATGATCAGTTTTTCGCTTTTGTAACTATAACAATTCATCAATTAAATGATCAGTCTTACCTGTTTGCCCAACCTTATAAGTACCAATTTAACTGCTATGAGAGTACTTCGAATTTCCTTTGATTTCAATCAAGTCTTACCTGTTCTTATCGATTAAACGATCAGGTTATACCAATACCTGCTGGCATCGATTGAACGATCAGGTTATAAACATACCTGCTTTTATCGATTTAACGATCAGGTCTTTACCTGCTGCCATCGATTGAACGATCAGGTTATAACTATACCTGCTTTTATCGATTTAACGATCAGGTCTTTACCTGCTGCCATCGATTGAACGATCAGGTTATAACTATACCTGCTTTTATCGATTTAACGATCAGATCTATACCTGCTGCCATCGATTGAACGATCAGGTTATAACTATACCTGCTTTTATCGATTTAACGATCAGGGCTTTACCTGCTATCATCAATTAAATGATCAGGTAATACTTATACCTGCTACCGTCGATTAAACGATCAGGTTATACCTGCTTTTATTGCTCTACGGACCAGGTTACACCTGTTACCAAATGAACGACACAAACAGAGACCTTTCTTCAAATACCTACTTTTAAGTATTTGTATTATTTTTCTCTTAATGAAACACACTTCTTAATAGAATATTTACAAATGCATTGTACTTTGCACTATATTAAAGTGATTTGCAATTTTGTTAATAATACAGTAAAATGTAGGCAGTTGCTACTGTTTGAATATTAGAAAAAAAATTTACCATACAATTTAAAATAAATAAAGCTGGTTCCAGGTTTAAATACTGTACACTTCAATTATTTTGCCTATGATTCAACAAATTTTTCGCTCTGCCAATTTACGTTATTTTACTTTTAATAGTTGTTTATCATTTAAACATCATGTGCCTAGTTTTCACACAGGTACATACTTGGATGTATTTGGTAGGGGCCATGGGATACATTTTATTCACTCATTACTAAAAATAGGTGATTGAGTAAACTTTAGAACTTTGGAGATATACAAATCAAAATATTAAACTTTTTATACTTAATTGAGACACGAATATAAGCAGTGAATCCTCATGGCAAATAGTTTATATCAAAATATAGTTTGGTATAGTTTTCTTTATATTTTGCTTTTGATCTAAATAAATCTTGCTGTTTGGTCAATTAATTGTGTGTTAAACTACAAACAGGATATTTTATTAAATATTATTTATTATGGCTGTACTAACCTATAAAATTATCAGTTCGGTTTATTTTTTATAAATTATGAAGGAGAATGCCCATTTCTGGTACAAGAAATTGTCTCGCATCAAAATGAAAATTAAAGCAATATGTAATATCCCTCATTCTAATGTAGAATAGCTACGGCAATTATTGTACAAAACAGGGAAATTAACTTAATTCTTAAAGATCTTTCTACCGTTAGGTATTTTTACCAAAGATTTTACTGTGGTGTGAACCTTTTTTGCACTGTTTACTTCGGTATAGCTAACGATGACTTTTTAAGAACGAAATACTCGAAATACAGCCTTCCGATTCCCAACTAGGTATATAACATTTAAAAACTTCAGAACTCCTGTCATAATTAAATTATTTTCTGTTACAAAATTTTAAGCAACAATTAGACTTTATAATTATTTAACTTTGGCTTTGATACGAGGCCTGCAAGTAATGAGGCAAGCAATGGACGAACATCCATACTAGAGTGGGCATGATCCTTTGATTTTCTTTTTAATATTTTCCGATAGAATAACATTTCATAATTAGTAGTTTTTGAATATAAGAAGGTGCTGTTTAAAAGTATTAAGTGCAGTACAAGTAAAGTTGCATATTCCTTTGAGTAAACATGAATGTTTTTCTTTTTCGTTTATACATTATGAACTGGAACATTATTGTGTATGCCACATAAACAACAATGTAGAATCTAATCATGTCGCTGTGCAGTAGACACTCGGCCCGTAAGTAGATCTACAACGTAAGGTAGCGTAACTCCGTTTAAAACACGTCATACATACAACATCAGTTGTACAAATTGTAGGTATATAACTAATCGTGATGTTCCGAAAAAGTAGGTTAAAGTACGAACTAAATGATTATACCTACCGCTGTGCTCACTATGTAACCTATGAGATCTCAATCGTAAGTAATATGATCGTAACATAATCTATCACATACCTGAATATTTCTCCGCTCCTAGCACTTAAACATGATCCAATTGACATTTTAGTGTAACTGAATGCTCTAAATAGTTACTCGTTTAATCTATCTGAACTTTGTCTGCGTCGGCGCCTCACTTTCACCACTTTATTTCGCGCTTTTCACCTTCGCTATCATATTTTCATGATTTTCTGCAAAACCGCTACAAATATCACAAGTTTAACTATATTCGACAGAGAATGTGTAAGATAATGCGCGATACAAAACTTGTATGGAATACCTACATTTAAAAAAGTGATCATAACATAACAAATATTGTGACTGTATTTTTTTTTGTGTAGCTTTGGGCTACTGGGCCTTTAAGCGCTGTATGATAGGTGCTGTGGGTGTGCTAAATGATTATTCTGCTGGATGTTTTCAGACAGGCGTTTTAGACTTAGCATTATTTTGCTGGATAGTTTCAGACAGGCGTTTTAGACTAAGCTTTACTTTGCTGTATGATTTCAGACAGGCGTTTTAGACTAAACAGCATTATTACGGATTTTTCTGAATTTTGATTATCAGATACCGTGAAAACTTACAAGAGTTTGTTAACTTATTTAAGCGTATTTTAGTCAAGTTTTCGATATGTAACGTAGTATTCGAAACACAATTAAAATTTGGCTTTTTGCCAATCGTTCCAATGTCAATGACTTCCATCGAAGGTCTCGTAATAGGACATAAAACCAATACTTTAGCTTATAGCAAAGGATAGATGGTTCATCGCTCCTGAAGCAACAAACAAGAGTTACAGCCATAGCAGAAATATTATTACTTTTAGTATTTTTGTAGGAAACCATCAAAGAATTACTTTTTGCACGTTCAATATTATTATTTGAATTTCAATTATTATTTTTACTCCCTAGCCTTTCCCTCCCTTTTCGAAAGGGAAAAATATTGCACTTTACTCACGGTTTTCCTGATTTATCCTCGTCGCCAATGTACGATCCTCAGGGATCGTATTGATGATTGACTTGACAGAAGTTGGTTCGACAACACACCACCACTCATGGACACGGTCGGGTATAGACTGACTGGGCAGACATTGCCCCCACCCCACCGTAGCGACGTATGCGCACGAAACACTGACAGTCAATACACTTACTCAGTGTACTACAATAGTCAATAGACTTACTGAATACACTACAGTAGCTATCGGCAGCCACGACGCGAGCCAACGAAAAGTGAGGTTATATTTTGCCGGCGGTCGCGTGACTCTCAATCAAAGCGCCGGAACCAAAATCACTTGGTTCCCTTCCCCACCGAACAGGGAAAACCACACGAGAAAACCGAAAGCACACTAATTAAATAATACACACTAAATAAATTCGCATCAACGATGCGGGCGACGGCAGAGGACGTGACAATGACAGAGCAGTGTTGCCAGCACCGCGCGCCCATTTTATACGAAAACTAAACATTCACCCGCCCCGGACCGACCCATCGGTCCGCTCTATGCATGGCAGGCGTGATAATGTAGCTACTGCTCGCTTAAGGACTGAATCCCCCACCTGAACTTCTGCAACTCGAGGAGTGCCATCACTACCCGGAAACAGGTTGAGAATGCGCCCCCGGCGCCAACGCAGTGGCGGTAGGTTGGCATCCTTAACCAGAACGAGATCCCCAATGCAGGGGTTCAGTCCTGTCCGTCCACTTAAGGCGTTGCTGCAGAATGTGCAAGTACTCAAGCGACCAACGCTTCCAAAAGTTTTGAGTCATTTGCTGCAACAACTGATAACGCGACAAACGATTGCTATTCACCTCCGTATAGGGATATTCCGGCAAGGCGTTAAGTGGGCGGCCAATTAAGAAATGCCCTGGCGTCAGGGCCTCTAAATCATTTGGGTCTGAGCTGAGCGGACACAAAGGACGCGAATTGAGTACAGCCTCAATTTTACAAAACACGGTCGCCAGCTCCTCGAAAGTCAAAATTGTTAACCCTACAACGCGCAACAAATGCGTCTTAGCGGACTTTACAACCGCTTCAAAAATACCACCCCAGTGAGGGCACGCTGGTGGATCGAACACCCAGGTAATGCCCTGACGGGAGAGGCCCGTGCTGATGGCTTCTTCGTTCTCCCTTAAGAACCTTCATACACCGATCAGCACCCTTAAAGTTGGTACCACAATCCGACCTGATCAGCGCTGGTCGCCCTCGTCGCGACGTAAATCTCTCCAGCGCTGCCAAAAAGGCCTCCGTAGATAGGTCGGCCACGAGCTCCAAGTGGACGGCCTTGGTGGCTAGGCACACGAACACGCACAAGTACGCCTTGATAGACTTTGCGTTCCGTAGGCGTGATGCCTTTACCATGAAAGGGCCTGCAAAATCCGTTCCCACACCTGCAAACGTCCAGGCCTCCGTCACCCGGTCCGGTGGGAGATCTCCCATCTGTGGCTGCATTGTGGCTGCCTTCAAGCGGTAACAAGGCAAGCACCTAAACACAACGCTACGTACCGTTCGTCGTCCCGATAAGATCCAGAACTCGCGCTGTAGGATGGCCAATAGCGCATTACAGCCCGCGTGCGAGTTTTTCTCATGACGATCCCTGACTAAGAGCTCAACTAAGGGTCCCCTTTATGGAAGTAACAGTGGATGCCGAGCCGAAAAGGGCAGGCTAGCGTTCCGAAGTCTGCCTCCAACCCTGAGCATACCTTGCTCATCCAGGAATGGGTTGAGGCGCACAATTCCTCCCTTCAGCTTTCCACGTCCATCCCTGAGCAGCCTGACCTCCTCTTCAAAATGTTCCGCCTGGACGACTCTAACCAATGAGCATAGAGCCGCATTCCGCTCCGCAGGCGAGAGGACAGGTGTAAAGTTCCGTTCTGCTTGAGGCTTCCTGCAGTTGTTCACGAACCGCTTGATCCAACCTGTCACCCCAAGAAGTTTGTCGAGGGAGCTATACCGTTCCAGCAAGAAAGCTGGGTTAGGCTTCGGTACGAGTTGCCCCACGTTCACTCGCAAACCTCGATCAGGTGGCCCAAGCGGCGCCCTGCACTCGTTGAATGGCCATTCCTGCGGCGACTCAGTCAGCCATTGAGGTCCCCACCACAGTGGGTGACTCACCAAATCAGGTGCCCTGCACCCGCGCGAAGCGCAGTCCGCTGGGTTCCATTCTCCCGGTACGTGCCTCCACACTAACGGAGTTTCCGACCCCGTAATCTGTGACACCCGATTAGAGATGGGCACGTACCCGGGTATTTACCCAACTACCCGGTAAATACCCGTACGTACCCGGTAAATACCCGTATGTACCCAAATAGGTGGGTAGATAAAAATGTATGGGAAGTCGAAAAATTTTTCTCGTTTGCCATCATGGCCTCCATAGAAAAAGTTGTTCAGTTTCATGGTCCGAGCATGCTCGCAAAGTTTTAGGCAAACCGTCAAGGTCACGCGTAAAAGTTGTAAAAAAAATAACTGAAAATATTTGAAAAGATAAACCAGCCCATGAAATTGAACAACTTTTCCTAAGGAACATAGGTCAAAATATGAAAAAATACAAATTTACTCTTTTCTCCCTATAACTTAACTCCGCCTGCTCGTACAAGGCTCTCTATATATTATCAATCATAGTATTCATATTATCTAACGAACTGTCATGGTTAAAATCAAAATAATGAGAATTACGAAAAAATATTACTTTTCAATCTACCCACCTATTTGGGTACATATGGGTATTTACCCGGTAAATACCCAATTACCCAGGTATATACCCAAATGGGTAGATTGGGTATATACCCACCGCCCATCTCTACACCCGATTTGCCACGAAAACCTCAAGTGTATGTACCGACGTCTGCAACCAGCACAGAACTATCCGACTGTCAGTCCACGCGTACACCGTTTCATCCAAGTTGATGGTACCACGCAGATTGCAGGTTACATGATTTAGCAAGCGCGCTAGAAGAGCTGCCCTGCCAATTCCAATTTGGGGATGGTCCATCTAGTTCTGACTGGTGCCACCTTACTTTTGGCCATAACCAGACGCACGTGCACAGTTCCCGTTGAACTTGCTGTCCGAAGGTATACAGCTGCCGCGTACCCTCGCTCCGAGGCGTCACAAAACCCATGTAGGGTAGCCTTACATCCCACCGATGGGACTAACTTGCGGGGTATCGCGATGTGCACAATCCCTGGTAAGGTGGTCACAAACTTGAGCCAATCCTTCAACAACTCTCCGGAGAGTTGGTCGTCCCATCCTAAGTTGGCTAGCCACAACCTTTGTAAAAGCACTTCGCCATGAACGTAACCGGGGCGATCCATCCGCTAGGATCGAACGTTCTAGCGATTGTCGACAGTACCGACCGCTTAGTCCAAGTTTTCTCCAAAAGGTCGGGCTCGATCTTGTACGTGAATACGTCATGCGTTGGCCTATATTGCACCCCGAGGATGCCCAACGTGTTTGGATTGTCCGGGTTCTCAAAGAGGTGCGGGTCCTGATGGAACTCGCCTGGCAAACCGGCCAGGAGCTCTGGGCAACTGGACAACCATTTCCGCAACTCGTAACCTCCTGAACCCATGATCGCGATCAACTCGTCTCGTAGAATTAGCGCCTGCTCCACGCTATCAGCACCCGTGCAGATATCGTCCACGTAGACGTCGCGATCCAGTACTGCTGCGGCTCGAGGATATCTTACCCTTTCCTGTGCGGCCAACTCTCGCAGCGTACGTACTGCCAAATACGGACTTGGCTTAAGTCCATACGTCACCGTGTTAAGTTCGTATGTGACCATCGGCTCATCTGGGCTCTCACGCCACAAAATCAGCTGATACCGACGGTCATCCGGATGTATCATGGTTTGGCGAAACATCATTTTGACGTCTGCGACGAACGCTACCTGGTGTAACCGAAAGTCTGTGAGAATGTCCACAATGTCCCGGTTCAATTTAGGACCCGCGTGCAAACATTGGTTCACAGACACACCATTCGAGGTAGGAGCAGAACCGTCAAACACCACCCGTATTTTCGCCTCAGGTGACTTCAAGACAGCCAGGTGTGGAATGTAATAATGCTCGACACACCTCCAATCCAGGCTGGACACCGACATGTGGCCCAATTGAATATATTCCCGCATGAATTCTATATACTTCTGCCGAAGTGCTGGGTCTCGCCTCATCTTCCGCTCCATTCCGAGTAGTCTCCGTTCCGCGAGCTGTCGCGAACTACCTAAAGCGGGGCGGTTTGGGAGAAAAGGTAGCCTGGTCACGAATCTGCCTGACGGGCATCTCGCAGTGTTGTATTGATAGAACAACTCGCACTCGTCATCCTCTGGCTTCCGTCTGTCCGCCGTGGGCGCTCTTCAGACTCCCAAAACCTCTGCAGCACCTCTGACAGCACACTACCATAGAGGACCGGATCCCTTCTGGTAGGTCCTGAGGTCTCCAAACTGGGCCGAAAACAACATACCCCTGTGGTATCTACGGCCACCAAACCAGTTTCCTGGAGTACCTTCTTCCTACCGCACCATAATCTCCCGAGGACGTCTGACCCGAGAAGTACGTCCACCGTACCAGGAGTATCAAAATCAGGATCAGCTAACTCCAACCCTGTGGTTAACCCTCGTACCGTTGGTGGTAACCTAACCTGAGGGAGTTTCCCAACCACTTCATCCAGCACCACGGCTGAGACTTGATAGCTGACCCCTGTACATGTGCTACCTAATGCGAACTCAAAGTTCGTCTGACCCCGAATGTCAGGCACATTTAGGCCCCCGATGCCTACAGCTTCATCCTCACTTGGCCGTACATTTAGGCCTAGCCTACTCACCAGCTTACTCGATACAATACATCCCTGAGCCCCTGTATCCAGTAGGGCTCTTACTTGAATGGTCCGGCCACCGTATCCCCATACCCAAATCTTAGCCGTTGGCAAAAGTACCGTGATTGGACGGGGAGCCGAAGCTGATGAGTAGGCGGCGATTACCTAGCGGGAATCTAAACGCGGTGAGGCCGCGTCCCGCGGGGGTATCCCCTCACTACCCAAACCTGTGTATGGGTCCCACTCCTGCTGGTAGGGAGGTCTGCCCATAAAGGCCATGGCTGGAGTTCTATAGTACCCCGACGGCAAACGTCCGTACCGAGGTTGCGCCTGTAGCCGCGGGTACTCAGGCATAGGCGGGGGCATGCGTGGGTCTTGAGACCCAACCAGGTGGCTCAAGCCCGCAGAATACTGCATGTACCCTGGTGGCTGCCTAGTGCTCCCTGACACCCGCCCGTTGAATCCCGTACCTGGGATGGGTGTCCTTGGCCACGTTCCTGTGCCGCTCTTCCCCAATCCGGCACCTGCTGCCGTGGTGGGGATTGTCCCCACGTCCTTGGGTAAGTGGGCTCCGTCTGTTGACGTCCCCCTGCCTGTCCCTGTGACCGATGCGGAGGTGGGCTCCTCCTTGAGGGTGGGGAGCGTTGCTCCCTCCTTGGTGGGCAGGCTCCTTCGCTGATCCGATCCAGCGCTGCCCCGGCGCCTCCGGAGCGATTCATGCAGAGCAGCGGATGGTGTGCACCCTGGCAGTACCTACAGTTGGTGCTTGAAGGGCACTCGCACCTGATGCGGCCCCAGGCACCGAAAACACCAACGCCTCTGCTGTGCCACACCCGTCTCCTCTGAACCCGCTGCGCAGCAAACTCCTGACACGCTGCCACCCCGTGGCCTGTCTCCCTGCAGTAGGCACACCCTGATTCCAATGCGGTGTTGTACCGCCTGGGTTGCCTACTGTTGCCTCCTCGCGCCGGTGCACCCGGCCGTTCCGGGTGGCGAGGGCAGAGGTCTCCTTGCGAGGGCTTCACCAGCCTGGACGTCCACTCGCCTGCTTTCGGCCTCGAGGAACGACTTCAGATCCTCGTAGGTCGGGAGGTGGTCCGAGGACTTGCCCCATGTAGCTGCTCGAATCGAGCGACCATTTCGCTCGGCAGGCGGCGAAGCACTGTGTGGACCAAGATATAACCGTAGCCCGCCACTGGCAAACCCTGTCGCTCTAGTGCGCTGACCGCGACACTGACTGGGTGGAAGATTTTCTCGCGGAGGTCCGTACCTCGCGTTATGGTTGGTATTGACAGCCACTGGTCTAACAGCCTGTCTACAATCAGGCGCTTGTTTCGATACCGGTCGGTAAGGATCTTCCACGCCACCTCATAATTGCTATCCGAGACAGCCAAATGCGTCAGCAATTCATGAGGCTCTCCATGTAGCCTGGACATCAGCTGAGCCATCTTGTACGCCGGCGTTATGTCCGTCCGTGTGTGGACCACACTGCTATACAGGTCCTCAAACGCCGGCCAGTCGGCGTAATCGCCTGCAAAGACTGGAACCGTAACAGGCGGAAGAGGCACCTGTAATCCTTGTCCCACTTTACCACGGAATGGCTTTTCCTTTCCGTCACGTCGCCTAGATATGTCCGCAGCTGCCTGCGCAATGTCCTGTGCCAGCTCCAAGCACTGGCTTACATCGCCCTCAACCAGCTCCTTATCTTCAGGGTTAGGAGCTTCCTCAAGGAGCATGAGGCACTCTGTGAGGTGTTCCGACACAACCCGAACCCGTTCATCTGCCTGTAGCGCGTCCTCCCGGTCCTCGCGGCCGATCATTGCCGCTGTGGTAGTAAACCACCTTAATTCTGTCTTTATAGCAGCCTTATACCTGGCGATCGAGGGAGCCATGGTACCAACTTTTACACACTCGACTTAATAAAAACGAAAAACCAATAAACAAATACCACAAAATAAATGTTAGTTGACTGGCCTAGACCTTACCGATAAGGTACCGTTCACTAGGCAAACAATACAGTCACAAAAAAACCGAAACAATATTTTCCAAAATTAATAAAATATGTGGGTAATATAAAAACACGCTTAATACTAAATTACGGCTAACTATGTTGCAATAAAGCAACCACGCTCTGCTACCAAAAATGTTTGATTCCGAAGCTGATCTTAGCGCAGTGGAAGCAAATTAAAGTTATCTTAAAATCTAAAACTAAATGGTCGATCAGCCTCGAACAACATTTGACTACGATTCGTAGTGCTCTTTACTATAGCTAAATAAAATAAATTTAATGAGAGAATTTTGTTCCGGAAAGTTTCCGGCCGAGAAATTCTTGTTTCCAAAATCTACTTAAACAGGGCCCAGCAACGAATTGCTTACCGAGCGAACGATGACGCCGTTTCTTTGTGAGTTTAAGTATGACAGGAATCAGGTATTCAGGATATTGTGAGGAGCACAGGAATAGGAATAACCTAAACTCACGGCACTGGAACATCCGCTCGTTCTCGAACTCCTTTCCTCCAATCTGCACTATAGTTCACAGTTCGACATCACATAATGTTTTTTAACACAAAATAACTAAAAGATTTCTCTCCGAATGAGAAATCGGCCCCGTTGGCCTCCAATCATTTATAATTAAAATACGTAGCTATCGGCAGCCACGACGCGAGCCAACGAAAAGTGAGGTTATATTTTGCCGGCGGTCGCGTGACTCTCAATCAAAGCGCCGGAACCAAAATCACTTGGTTCACTTCCCCACCGAACAGGGAAAACCACACGAGAAAACCGAAAGCACACTAATTAAATAATACACACTAAATAAATTCGCATCAACGATGCGGGCGACGGCAGAGGACGTGACAATGACAGAGCAGTGTTGCCAGCACCGCGCGCCCATTTTATACGAAAACTAAACATTGCTAAAATTGGTTGACATTTGAACACACACATAACCATAGTGGAGTTTTACGTTTGTACAGCATCCTGTATATAACATTATCGTTTTTTCAAAATATTTTTCCATTAGGATATTATTTCACATCAAACATAGTAAAACTGATGGGTACATTGTAGGGTTTTCGAATACCCGACCAATTATGATACCCGGGTATCGGGTATGATTTTTTCAAATACCCGGGTATACCCGGGTACCCGGGTATTATCTTTTTAAGTAAAAATTGGTTAGAAATTGAGAAACAAAGATTCAAAAGTTAACTCTATTTATAAGTATATTAAGAATATATATACCGAATACATAAATTATGAAAAAGCACTTATTTTTTAGCAAAAAACCTTCATTTATTACATAAAATTTTGTAAGTAATTGAAATTAATAAAGGGCAAATTGTGGCGAATAAAAACGTTCTTTTCAGCATTCTAACAAATACGCACAAAAACACCGCTTGACGCTAGTCAAGTATTAATATTCCGCCGAATATTCGGTATACGGTATTCGGCGAAATCAATATTCGCGGCATCTCTAATAATACCTAACATTTCGGTTCAGAAAGTGATAATAATTTAGTAACACAAGACAAACAAAACAGGTATACAATAAATACTTCAGTTAGTCTCACTTTGCATTATTTTCGTTTCCATTCACTTCTTATAGTTTTTACGTGGAAGATATGTCGCCGTATTAAATAGCATCTACGCTATACAATTCCAGGATAATTAGCCTAACTTTCTAAGGGTTAAAGAAACTTGAAATTGTCCGCGCAGGTTTTGAGGAAATTCGTTACAAACCTATAAAAATACTCACAGAATAAAATACAATATTTTCTTTTAATAATATACGCTTTATCCGCTTGCACGTTTAATCCGCTTATTCTAATCAACTTACACTTCCCTAGGTCTGCTGGAAGACATTTTATTAGAAATAATCAGTACCACAGGCAGTACCTGCCGTACCATTTTAATAAATGAAATTATGTATAAATTTTATTGTGTACAATAAATTGTTAAATAAATAAATATACTATAGATATAGAACATTGGATATATAAAGTAAATTTGCATAGAAAACTAGTCATATGAAGTCAATTTCTTAAAAGAAATAATATTTTTGAAAATATAACTTAACATTTCATCTTTTTACTCTTTTGTTTGTATTACATTAGTCTATGTATTTCTTTCTCGAGTACCCGGGTACGCACGTCGTTTGTACCCGGGTACCAAAAGTCTGAAATACCCGGGTATACCCGGACCCGGGTACCCGGGTAGAAAACCCTAGTACATTGAAAATGCAACCAAATGGTATACTTTTTAAGTCTTTACGTGGTAAATATAAAAAGTAGCCCGCTGGATAGAGAAATCTTTTGTTGTGGTATTTCGCGTAAAATAACAAACTTATTAAAGATTTAATACCTGTTTTGGTGAGTACATTGGAAGGCGAATCGAACTGTATAATTATAATTTATATTTGTTTTGAAATGAAAAAGTAGCCCGCTAGCCAGATCACGAAGTTTTTTGGCTTTTTTCCAAAAAGGAATGAGGTACATTGGATTTTATTATCAAATTCGTGAAGTACATTGAAAAGCCTGTTCATTTTCATATATTTCATCATTATACCTCTGGGGACCCCGCTAGATAGATACACACAATTAAGAAGGCGCCCATTTTCAATGTTACCAACATGACGCCAGAGGAACTATTTGATGAAACGCACTACACTTACATCATCATATTCATCACATATCATAGATATTCGAGTACTGTGAGGTTTTAAATTTATTGTCATCTTTACCACTTGGCATTTTGCAGCGATGACATTCTGATACTTTTCAACTTACCCCCAAGCATAATTCTTTTGATGAAATGCCGTCAAATAAAAAAGGGTCAGCTATCATCATCTTCCTGCCCTATGCCTGCCCTTATCCCAATTATACTTGGGGTCGGCGCAACATGTTTTGTGGGAACACGGAATCATGTTGCAAAAGGATTTGGCTTAATTTTACGACCGGCTGCCTGCCTGACTTCAACCCTCTTTGGGAACCCACCATTCGGTTGACCATGGTCGGCAGATATTGTTGCCAAGGTCAAAAAGTCTACATCGCCTTTTACGAAACACCCTGAGTAGAATAGGGGTGGCAGAATTCTTAGCCGCTACCACACCTCGGACACTTCCATACAACGGGCTCGTTATAGACAACTGTCATTTTTACTTATGTTTGTGTGCGTGACGACAGGCGTGTGAGTGCAGGGTTGACATTCGGGTTAATTTTGATACAACTAATGACTACGTACAGTCAGGCCTCTTTCACTCCATGTACTTGCGCGCGATAAGTACCTACCGGGCGCCGGGCAGCCGGCTGCCCATTTCTCAGTTGATTGCCAACAGCCGCGTGGAGCGTGCGTTCGCTCGTTAATATTTTGAGTTACCCTGATTTATCGGTATGCCACTATTATAACATGCCATATCAATTATGTATTGGAAGTATCCTGCCTGCGGTGAAAGTATTGCAAGCTTTCCGAAAATAGTAGGTACATAATAAAGAAAATAGTTATAAACAAACCTGCAAATACGAGTACTATAAGGAGTGAACCAGTCCATGAAACTGAACAGTTTTCTTCAAGGAACATTGGACCATTCAAAAAAATTACACCTTCTCCTCTCCATTAATATCCGTCCGAGCCAATTTTGTATACATAATTATTTTTCACTAGCTGCCCGTCAGCGGTTTCACCCGCTGCAACCTATTATTCCGTGGGAAAAAAGCATTATTCGCCAAGAGATGTCGCTGTTAGTTTACGGCGAAAACGTTTAACGCGAATCGGCTCAGTCACGCCACCTATTTCAAAAATATTGGAAAATGCGTGATCCCGTGGGAATGAGACATTTTTCCGTAGTAAAAAGTATCCTATGTGTTATTCCAGATGCCCTTTTAGGTATATTTCTGCAAAGTTTCATGTTAATCTAATCAGCCGTTTTTGTGTGATGTCGTAACAAACACACACACACAAACATCCGCCTTTATAATATTATATTAGTAGGAGTAGGATAACCTGTTTCCTGTATGAATCAAGGTTTCTTTTCTCGTGGTAAATTTTATACTATGTATATAGTGGCCTGCACCGGCTTTGCACGATTGTAATTTATTTGGGTGGTGTTGGTGGTTAAATAAAACTGATAAAAGTTTAATACTTTAGGGTTTAAAAATCAAACCCTGAGACATATATTTACCTTTTAGCTCTTTGGCCTTGTCGCAAATTTTAAAACAGATCGCATATAAAATCACGATAATCCATACAAACTTTTACCCCATTTTACCCGACTGCCTCAAAAGAAGGGTTGTTTTTCGAGAGTATGTATGTAGGTAAGTTTGTATGCATGTGGACAAAAATATTCTTTTTCACAGGCTCCAGCCCAAACAGATAGTTAGATTTTGACATATGAGGTGTCATTAGATTCGTCTCAGCAGCGCGAGTGATACTGGCTAAAAATTATAGATTCAAGATGGCGGATTTTTAGAGCAAAATACTACTTTAAAATTACCGCAGTCGAGTTTTTTGTTTTTTAACACATCTACTTGTAAACTCAGGTGCCGTGTGGTCCCGGCAGAGTAGAATAGCACCACCCCTTCTCTTCCCGTGAGGGTCGTAAGAGGCGACCGAGGAATAAATCCGCCCGAGCGAATTAGGGTCCAGGAGAAGGAAAACTCCACATACAAACCCGGAACGGGGTCTCCGTCAGGTGCGAGTGACTGGTAATAAATCATGCGGCAGACTCCTGCGGCCGACCTGGCTCCGCACGTATCGACCCGTCGTTCCTGTGGAGTCAGCCAGGAGCCCAGGAAGGTCGAGAGGGTGGCGCAGGTTCTGGGCAGCCCTGCGTTTTCCATAATTGCGTCCCAGGCAACGCAGTGTCTGTGGAGAGCGTGCAAAAAGCTATGCCGCTCCCATATCGGCTTATACAGCCATGAAAGATTTTGCCTCAGACACTGAATAAATCGTCTGACACAGACGTGTGAGGCCAATGATGATGAGGGGTTATAAATCGAAAACCCCTGAAACGCGCTTAAATTTTTATGTGACAAGTACAGCAAGACCAGTATGTACCATTGGCAAATAATAATGACGTAAGACAAAACATAAATTAATTAAAACATACATACATCACGCCTTTATCCCTTGCGGGGTAGGCAGAGCGTCAACGGCCGTATAAATACGGTCGTTATACGGCCGTTATCGCCACGTCTGACACATATTTGAGGGCCGTTTTAGCTATTGTCGTGTATCGCTATAGTGACAGGTTGTCAACCTGTCGCCTAAAATTGCAATACACATGATACCCTCGAGTCCTTTAGTCGCTTCTTACGACACCCACAGGAAAGAAATGGGGTGATCTATTCTAATCCGGCATCACACGGCAAATTAATTAAAAAAAATTAATTAAATTAATTAAAAGTTCGATAAAAAAAGCAAAGTAAGTATCATTCTATTCGGGTTCGAACGCGAGTCGTCTTGCTTAGAGGGCAAGCGCATTACCGCTTTTCCAGCGTGTCTTTAAGGTGGTTCGTTACGTCATACAAACGAAAAACTGCACTTCAGTCGGGTTACACATGAGCTGTAGAGTTTCTTTTTAAAGAAACTTTATTCTGAATGATGAAGGCACACGTAAATTTGTCGCAAAACTACTTATAGTTAAAAGATAATCAGTATTTTCTGCACAATAAAATTAAACGTATTTATTGCAGCAGTAGCTCCATCTATTTTCGTAAAGTGGCGACTCGCTTTTTACGGGGAAATCTGATGATTTAAAAATTCTTTTTAGTGTTTTGCGACAATCTCATATACCCACGGGACTCCCCATCAAGTTTTTTAAACCGACTCTTGTCTCCTTTACATACATAACTCCATTGAACTTTTGTATGGAAAACGGAACGCCTTAAGGTGCCTGTTGAATTAACGGATAGGTATGTTTCCCCACAAAGTGTCCGTAATTTCAAAATAAGCAAATGATTGCCTTTCACGCCAAAACAATGATGATTTCGAAAGATTAGAACAACATACGAAAAGGTTACTTACAGAAACCCAGCAGTGAGTATTAAAGAACATATCTAGCGATCGTCGATCGCGCATTAAAACCCACCCCATGTACGTGAATTTTGCCTTACTTACTCGCCAAGAGATGTCGCTGTTAGTTTTCGGCGAAAACGTTTAAAACGCGGGTCGGCTCAGTCACGCCACCTATGCAAAAATATTGGATTATGCGTGATCCCGCAGGAATAAGACATTTTCCCGCGGTAAAAAGTAGCCTATGTGTTATTCTAGATACTCTTCTATATTTGTGCAAATTTTCATGTCAATCTAATCAGCCGTTTTAGCGTGATGTCGTAACAAACACACACACAAACATCCGCCTTTATAATATTAGTAGGATAAATTCCTATGCCTCTTGGGGTAAGTTAATCAATTTCATGAGCTGATTCACCTCTTAAAATATTTGCAGTTATTTATTTGGTACACCTTACTTAACGGAAGAGGCAGCCCTGGTGATACACGCTAATCACGTGGCGGCGCGCATTTACAGGGCAAAGTTAACTTTACGCTCATGGGCTTTGGTTCATTTTGGCCTGCAGCGTCTAGCGGCTCGAAAGAGTAGGTTATTATAGCAGTAGGTATGGTAATTTTTCCATGGAGTGATTTATCTGTTACGTAGTAACTATTAGGTAATCTGTGGTACAGTACCTACCAAAGAGTATGTAATAAATAAAATAATGTACCGACTAGTTGCTGCTAATTTAACATTGTTTAGGGGCCTACATCGATCTATTACGATTAAATGTGAATCGAAAGTAGTTAAGAATACGAACCGATTACTTCTTAGGAAGGTAGGTTCTTGCCTCTTTTCTTCCCGTGAAAAACGAAAAAATCTCCTGTCTGGGTCTCTGTTTGTGGACATACAGCCGTACACGGCACAATATCGCACCATTTTTTATTTTATACAACAATTTTATTAAGATATACTTTTATCCGTTCGCGGGCGAACTCAGTTCAAATGTTCGCGCCTTTTTTTATGGACATGAATATGGCCGGCACCTCCTTCGTTTCAGTCTAATATCTACAAGAAACCACGATGAAACCTTCTTGGATGAAACGAACATGCAACAAGTCCAGCACCATACCTAGCACTTTGGTTCACTTAAGTCTTCACTAATTTTTTGACATTTCGCGGGCGGGGGCGGGTAAGCGGCGCGGGTGCGGGGGGAGAGTGTCCGTTCTGTATGTAGTACTATACTACATACTATTGTCTATTCTGTGCCGCTACCACAACCAGCTATAATACATATAAATTAAACTTACAATTT